>WNYA01001039.1:0-94941 GCA_019512145.1 Engystomops pustulosus
ATAAAAACAGATGGCCATTTCCAATCTCAGCATTTCACACTGCATGTGCTGTCTGTAGCGTCTAGCTGCTTATACTGTACTGTGCTCTAGTGGTTTCTGCTCCAATCCCAGGGTGTCGTTTTAGGTGATTTGTATACCCCAAATTCTATTTATTTTGTTGCTGAAGTGAATAGGAAGAAATCTGTGTAAAATCCACATAGTTTCTTTAGTGATTTCTGCTCCTATCCCAGGATATCCGTTTTGGGGGATCTGTGTACCCCAAATTGCATTTTTTTTGTTGCTGAAGTGAATAGGAAGAAATCTGTGTAAAATCCACATATTTTAAGTAGTGATTTCTGCTCCAATTCCAGGGTATCTGTTTTGGGGGATCTGTATATCCCAAATTGCAGTTCTTTTTTATTGCTGAAGTGAATAGGAAGAAATCTGTGTAAAATCCACATAGTTTCTGTAGTGAGTTCTGCTCTTGTGCGTTTGGGGGATCTGTATACCCCAAATTCTATTTTTTTTTTGTTGAAGTGAATAGGAAGAAATCTGTGTAAAATCCACATAGTTTCTGTAGGGATTTCTGCTCTTATCCCAGGTTGTCCATTTTGGGGGATCTGTATACCCCAAATTGCAGATTTTTTGTTGCTGAAGGGAATAGGAAGAAATCTGTGTTAAATCCACTTAGTTTCTGTGGTGATTTTTGCTCCAATCCCAGGGTGTGCATTTTGGGGTATCTGTATACCGCAAATTTCAATAGTTTTTTGTTGCTAAAGTTTATTGCAAGAAATATGTGTAAAATCCTTGTAGTTGATTGACCACTATGTCAGACAGAAAGGTAGTAGGTGGAGCAGGCAGATGTCAGAGCTCAGTAAGGGGATGTCGCACAAGGGGTGACTCGACTTCCTCCCGAATAACATCTTACAACCCCAGCCAGGAGTCCGTGGGTTCGACAGAAACAACACCTAGTTGGCATGACCCAGGAGCGGGTCAGCGGCCCTCATCTGTCCTCAACCAGCCTCTTTCCTGTTCATTTCTCTCAGCCAGAGATCTACTGGGTGGTCTGAGCCACTATACAGTGATAACGAAGTCTTTGAGGACAGTGAGCAGTTGATTGGCAGTGAAGAGGTGAAGCAGACATCCGCTGCTTTGTGCTGTAGGCTGGAAAGTAGATATGTGGAGAGTGGCACGGGAGGTTTTGTTGCAATTGCAAGTGGTCAGACTGTGAATACTGAGACCGTTTAGGAGAACACTATGTATATAGTGTAAATTATTAAGGGATGTAATGCAATGTAATTTTTAATGTATACTGTATAGGGGCACAGAATGGTTTCATTATGGGAACATATTTTTGATAAATGTGGGGAGCATAGTCTAGTTAGCATGGGACATTGCTAACCAAGTGACATAATACACAGCTTCCAGCAATAAATATATACAACCTCCTAACAATAACTATATACAGCCCCCAGTAATCACTATATACAGGCCCCTAACAATAGCTATATAAATCCCCCTAGCAATAACTATATACAGTCCCCCAGCAATAAATATATACAGCCTCCTAGCAATAACTATATACAGTCCATAGTAATCACTATATACAGCCACCAGTAATCACTGTATACAGCCCCCAGCAATAACTATATACAGCCCCCATTAATCAATATATACAGCCCCCTAGTAATCACTATATACAGCTTCAAGTAATCAATACATACAGCCCCCTATAATAACGAAATACAGCCCTCTAAAAATAACTATATACAGCTCCCTAACAATAACTATATACAGCCTCCTAGCAATAACTATATACAGCCCCCCTAGAAATCACTATATACAGCCCCATTAATCACTATATACAGCCCCCAGTAATCATTATATACCTGCCCCAGCAATAACTATATACAGCCCCTGCATAAACTATATACAGCCCCCCACAATCACTATATACAGCTAACAGTATTCACTAAATACAGCCCCCAGCATTAACTATTTACAGCCACCTCAGCATTAACTGTATATAACCCACCAGCATTGTTTTAATTTTTTTTATACCCGTGTATAAGCCAAGTAGGGATTTGTTAGCACAAAAATTGTGCTGAAAAACTCGGCTTAAACTTGATAATATAAAATAATCGTACAATCAATTCAGAACATCCTGGATTTTCCTGTTTCTACACAAAACCCCCTAGCATAACAGATATTTTAGATTTCTCCCTCTTTCCTTAACCCAAACAGGTTTTTCAACAGCACTAAAAATTCCTCCTTAATGACCCCCATATCTACTTTGTACAGTGGTCATTACAGGTACTTCTTTTCATGCAATGCCTTTCGAAGGCGACACATCAAAAAAAAAAAAACAGGACATCATAACACCGGCACTATCACCCAGAATCGGAAAAGCTCAGATACCAGGTGTTCAACTCATCAGCCCCCTGCAGCAGTGATTGCTGGGTGGCGACAGTGTCACGATGTAGAACCCCAGGGCAGCTTGTGTTAACTATGTATTATGCCAGGCCGGACGATACAGAACTATAATACTTGTCGGTATTTAAAAAAATTAATTAAAAAAAATTAAAAATCTTTATGAACCCCAATAAGTACAAATAAAATCTATAGACAATTTCACATAAAATAAGCCATCATGAAGCAAAATTGACAAAGAATTTCCAAAGTTATGGCGCTTGGAAGTTGGCGATGAAAAACATCTTTGTACCCCTAGGTATTTCATTATGCAAAGGAAGGACATTTTTTAAAATGAACCCTATATATTTGGCATCTATGTATTGTAATTAGTATGTAAATGAAAACATTTGTATTTCAGTTTCATGATAAAGGCCGAAAAGTTTTTTTTTTTAGAAAGAAAGACATCAGATTTGCATTTTCTAAATATGCAGCACAGGAATGGTTAATAAAAGTTCACCAGAAGGATACATGAAACTCATAAGCTAAAACAATAAACAATAAACAACCTTTAAAAACAATATACAGCACAATGTACCTTCCTAGCGGCGCCAAACATACCCAACAATAAATACCTTATACACTGCCAATGGGAATATGCATGGGCCAAAATTATAATTAATATAACTAATTTGTTCTTCCTTGTTCCATGGACATTGGGAAACTTGCTACTAATATAAATTAAACTATTATGAGTACATTTGTGGGTAAAAAATCTGCTATATTTTGCTAAAGGTTCTTCACCCCTTAACCCCTGCACTCCATACCTGTTTTCCATGTTAATGCCCAGGCCATTTTTCTTTTTTTTTCATCAATGAGCATTTACGAGCCAGCAGCATGTGGGGCCACCAACTTAGCTCTAATCGTCACTCCCTGTGACGTCATTGGGGAGCTGTGATCAGAGATGGACGAATCGATTCTAACAAAGTGGAATTTGGTCCAAATTTCATGGAAAATTCGTTTTGTCACAAATCCGAAGTTTACAGTGATTTGTGGGAACTGTGGGAAGAAAAAAGGAACACCCTCCATGACATGTGCAGACCTGTAAGCCAATCAGCGACCGGGAGGCTTATGTGATGCCACATAAAAACAGATGGCCATTTCCAATCTCAGCATTTCACACTGCATGTGCTGTCTGTAGCGTCTAGCTGCTTATACTGTACTGTGCTCTAGTGGTTTCTGCTCCAATCCCAGGGTGTCGTTTTAGGTGATTTGTATACCCCAAATTCTATTTATTTTGTTGCTGAAGTGAATAGGAAGAAATCTGTGTAAAATCCACATAGTTTCTTTAGTGATTTCTGCTCCTATCCCAGGATATCCGTTTTGGGGGATCTGTGTACCCCAAATTGCATTTTTTTTGTTGCTGAAGTGAATAGGAAGAAATCTGTGTAAAATCCACATATTTTAAGTAGTGATTTCTGCTCCAATTCCAGGGTATCCGTTTTTGGGATCTGTTATCCCAAATTGCAGTTCTATTTTTTGTTGTTTGGAATGAATGTAGAACTCTGTGTAATCCACATATTTTCTGTACGGGATTTCTGCTCTTATCCCATGGTTGTTCATGTTGGGGGATCTATAACCCAAAATTGCAGATTTGTTTTGTTGCTGAAAGGGAATAGGAAGAAATCTGTGTTAAATCCACTAGTTTTGTGGTGATTTTGCTCCCAACCCAGGGTGTTGATTTTTGGGGTATCTGTGATATAACCGCAAATTTCATAGTTTTTTGTGCTAAAGTTTATTTGCAGAAATATGGTGTAAAATCTTGTAGTTGATTGACCATCATGTCAGACAGAAAGTATAGGTGGAGCTAGGCAGATGTCAGAGCTCAGTAAGGGGATGTGTCCTCACAAGTGGGTGACTCGACTGTTCCATCCCGAAATAACATCTTACAACCCCAGCAGGATCCATGTGGTTTCGACTAAACAAACCTAGTTGGCATGGACCCAGACCCGAGGTCGGCCCTCACCTGTCCTCCAACCAGCCCTCTTTCCTGTTCATTTCTCTCAGGCCAAGATCACTGGTGGTCTGAGCCACTATACCATGTGAATAACAGTCTTTGAGGACCGTGAGCAAGTTGGATTGGCAGTGAAGACGAGGTGAAGCATACATCCGCTGCTCTTGTGCTGTAGGCTGGAAAGTAGAGTATGTGGAGAGTGCACGGAGGTTTTGTTTGCAATTGTCAAGTGTCAGACTGTGAATACTGAACCGTTTAAAAGAATAGCAAAGAAACCGGGAAACACATTGATGATGATGTAGCCATCGCAGACTTGAGAGTCCTTGTGAAGCAAGGGCTTATCATCATCGTCGGAAAGAAGGGTCCCGCCAGCTTTCGCAACAGCAGTGAAGCAGGCAGCAGTCACTAATTTGGCCGTGAGTCAGCAGGGTGGCAGCAGTGTGCGGATTGGAGTGCCAAATGGCATTGGGGTAGCAGAACCCTCTTTGCAGGTCCAAGTAAGCAGTGGCATAGGGCTCAGCAAGGCAGCGTTGTTAGTAGTCACTCCGTGCAGAAGTGTTTTGGAGCACTAAGACACCCGAGGAGCTGAACATGAGTATATGTATAAGCTGGGGCGGAAGAAGTGAAGCGGGGCCAGGGACTAACGTTGGCACCACAGCCCTGCTTCACACATTAGCGTCACCATGGCATGGCCTGGGAAAACGTAGGTCAAGCAGCACCTAGTGGCACACGCAATCGTTTTTGAGCCACAAGGCTCCCACCACCTCTGCCTAAGGGAGCTGTTTGTCTTTTTGACCTAAATTCCCGATCCAGATGCTCCTGCTCTTGCGACGCATGGCGCCATCATTCATTTAAAGAAGCGATTACAAAACTACACTGTATGCATCCACATCCTAAGTGCAGAAGCTGACCGTGCTCCTGTCCAGTTTTTGTACTGCAATCCCTCCCTTTGCAATCGTGGACTCTGCACCTTCAGAGAACTAATGGCTTTGTCTAACCTAGGTGAGAGTTTCAGAAAGCCAAATTTCTTTCCAAAAAGGCATGTCCAGCATTCACATATTGTAAGAACAGAAGGTGGGTCAGTCTTGATTATTTGTTTCCTTCCAGTGCATGGCAGCGTGGAAGTGTGGAGGCTGTAACTACGTCATGGCCATTACCATGCCTTTAATTAACGCCACCGGGTGAATGTGCTTCCCACCCCCAGCACACCAACATAGGGACGCTGCTTTCTCCTCCACATTGTCACCTGCTGTCTCCTGCGCCAATGTCCTCCTCCTCCTCCTTCTCCACCACCACCGCAGCCTCCACAAGTCTAAGTGTTGCTCCATCATACCACATGTGGCAGGGCCCAGCGGTGTCCGTAGTTCTACCCTGGTTTGCCTGGGAGAAGGAGTCACACATGGGAGGACCTGCTCCGCGTCATGCAAGAAGAAATCAATGTGTTGCTTTCTCCTGCGAAACTGCAAATCAGAACCATGGGGACAGACAATGGGAGGACCTTGGGTTACCACCTCACCGGAGGAGGGATGTCCATGCCCCTGCTGGTGCACCATCTTCAATCTGGTTGTCAACAGTTCCGAAGTGTTCCACCCATCTGCAAAGACATTCTAAAAACGGCCAGGAAACTGTGCATTGCACTGCGCCATTCTTTCAAAGCAACACACCCTCCCGAGTTGCACCGCCGAACGTCCTCCCCCAAAATAGTCTATATGTGATGTTTTTCCACTGTGAAAGGCCACCTCCATGTGTTAGAACCGCCTGTATTACCAAGAACAGCTATTAATGAATTTTTTGATGATGCAAGCGGACAGGCGTCTGCCCTGTGTAACTTTTGAGTCAGCCACTGGCAGCTCATGCGTGAACACCCTGCTGCCGTTTGCTCAGGCCCTTTGAAGAGGCCACTTATTAGTCAGTCGCAGGACTTGCGGATGAAAACGTCATTCCCCTGCTCACGTCCTTAACTCAGCTGCAAAATCTGTCGTCAGGCACTTGAGTATGTGCGACTACTCTCATGGCACATGAGTTCATTGGGGTCTGAACTGGAGGAGGAGGAGGACTTGGAGCACAACAGAGTCTGGTGAAATTATTTGTTTTTCTACAGAGGGCGGGAAGTCCCTCAGAGTCACTTGGCGCAGATTTGCCCCAGCAGGCTGCTTTGCCTAACTAATGACAGCTGAAACTGCAACATCCGGCCTAGTGATGACTTTGGCGCTCCACCCTCTGACCCTCGCTAGCGGTCCAAAATTGGGTGCCTTTTTCCAGCTGCCGAGAGGGAGGAACAAACTATCTACTATAGAGCAATACTGTCAAGACATTGGCCGCTGCCTAGTGGCGCCAATGTCCATCCTTTGTCAATCTGACAAGGAGATTCTGGCAATGATGGCTCCATACTACTGCCACGGCTGCTGTGGGGAGATGGGGGGGTGGTATGAGTAGTACAGCTCCATCATCAGCACTTAAGTCTGGAGTCCTTAAGAGCAGCTTCTTCACCAACTAGTGTGGAGGGTTACCACCACCACCGTAGAAGCAGGACATGGAGCATCCCCTGCACAGCAGGGTTTCCACTTGGACAGCACACTACCACCTCAGGTAGGGATCCACTGTACTACTGGGCAGTCAATCTTGATGTTTGGCTGCATCGTGCGTAGTTTTGGCAGTAGAGAAGCTGTCCTGCCCGGTCAGTATAAGCATCCGAGGGTTTTTCAGTGGCGGCAGGGGCCATCATGTCCCAAGGACACCTGCTTGTCTCCCCCTTTAACGTGGAGTGGACTGACCTTTGTCAGATGAATCAGCCGAGGATCGGCCAGATTTCAACACATCATGCCTATTGGCATCAGATTAGATCAGCCATGACGCCTCCCCAAAGTTGAGAAATGATCTGGATTTACTTACCTCCTCAGCCCTATTCTGATCTGCCAACCACCCGGAGGTCACACACTGCTGCCAGTTTGCTCATCTGGCTCCCACCACGCTTTTAATCACAGGGACTGGAATTCTCACCCACCATCATCACACTCATTGTCATTGTGCCACTTGACTTCCTGCTGCTGCTGCACCACCACAATCCTGTCATTGTGCCACGCTGTGACCTTCATGTTGCTGTCAGCTCCACATTTGGTCAATTGTGCCACTCCTCTGAACCTGATGCTGCTGCTGCCACCTCCAGAAATTCCTTGTTACCACTCTGCTGAACTCTGCTGCTGCTGGCCACTTCCACACTTAATTCATTGGTGCCGATATGTGGCCTACCATGTGTGCTTCCACCTCTAGAATTTGTCATTGTGTCTGTCTGTCCTCATGCCTGCTGCGACCTCCAGAATTTGCCTTTGTGCCAAGATTTGGCCTACCATTTTGCTGCCAGCTCCAGAATTGTGCATTGTGACACCTCTTCTGGACCCTCAATCTGTTACCAACTGACGATGAAAAGAAGGTCAAATGATCAGTACGTCAGTGATTACTGCCAACATCCTCTCCACTCTTTTTGGTTTTCTACATGTATCCGCTTTTAACAGAACAGTTTCTGGGGTCATCATCTATGGAATCATCTGATTCAGTGTAAAAACGGTGCACCTTTGATGCTATAGTGGGCCTTTGCCTCAGTCCTGTCGACTGGCACAGAGTTACCTTGTCGGGTCTGCTTTTCCCATTGCTTATTTGGTGAAGTTTGCCTCTGTAATTGCCTCATGGTATTGAAGGTGAAGGATTTCTAATAGCCCGGCTGTCATGTGCCGTGTCCACACAAAACACTGCATTGTTTTGCACCAAACCATTCTCCCTATCCCATATTTGAGCACAACACAACGTCTACAACAACCCTACAGACTCTCTGCAGCCCAGGAATACCTGTTTTGTACGTGATTCGACATGATCTGATTCGGGTCGAATCAATTTTTTCGACATTCGGCAAACTTGGTCTCATCAAATTTGTGAAAAATTTGCCCATTTTCGGGAGCTGTGATCCTGCCATTGTAACAGCCTCGGGTCACACAAAGACTTGCACAACGATTTGTCAACATTGTAATCGACGCTGTTGCAAAAATCCCCATAATACTTTAGTATGCAGTATATCGTAGGATCAATCAGACAACCTAGGGTTTAAGGTACCCTAGGGTATCTGAAACCTACACACTGTCAGCTACATACAGCCCTTCCAACCATTCCCTTATAATACAACCCTCCAGAATTAACTATATAAAGCCCCTCCCCACAACATTAAAATTTACAGCACCCCCCCCAGCTTAACTATTGTACGCCCCCCAGCATTATATATATAACCGTCCCTTCCAGACTACTCTTATCAGTCCGCCCATAATATCCCATCTCCCCGCGTTATCTCATACAGCTCCCAGCATTAACTATATACAGCCCCCAACACTATTTTATCTACTCTTCCCCAGCATACCTATACACCCCCCAGCATTATTTATATAAAACCCCCAGCATTAACTATATATAGCCCCCTGCAGCAGTAACTGTAACAGTTCCCAGTAAAATAAAAAACTTTTGCTTACTTTACTTGTTTTCCCTGCTGCATAACAAACTTCCTCCTCTTGTGGCTGGTTAGACTTCTGGTGCAAGTGTCACAGTGTATATAGCCCCCCAGTTGTATATAACTGTAGTATATCGTGAACTATCTCTTGTAGTATATAGCCACCAGACCCCTTGTAGTATATAGCCAGTTATTCCCCTGTAGTACATAACCATCTAAAAAAAACCCATTTGTTTCCCCTGTATTAATACACCCAGGGGGCAGCCCTTTGTTAATCTATGCCAGCCCAGCCCGCTGTAGTTCTAGCCAGCCGCCCTGTAGGATAATAGCTAGCCCACTGTAAAATATTGGCAGCCCCATGTATTAAAGTCCTAATGCACAATAGCCAGCCCCCTGGAGAATATAGCAAGCCCCAGTAGTATACAGCCTCCAGCATTATGTAGTAATATAGCTGCCAGCCCTCATGTTCCCACCACATAACAAAATTGTCGTTTCTCACCTTTCCGCTGCCCTGGCAGGTCCTATTTTTTGCCCTGTGCACCAGCAGCCCACCCACTATGATGTCATTTGCCGTGAACCGACCTGTCACTGGCCACATGAGTAGGCAGAGGACGAACAGGGGCGTCGGAAAGGTTAGTACTCATGTTCTTTTTTTTTTTTTTTTAATCCCGAGTAAAGCCGAGTAAGACTTTGTCAGCACAAAATTGTGCTGAAACATTCGGCTTGAATCGCTTATATAGTAATCATACAATTATTCAGAACATCCTTAAGGGGTTTTCCAGTTTCTACACATACCCCCTAAACTAGGCATAGATATTTTTCATGAGTATCTGTCATGGGGATGGATTCCCCCAAAAGAGACACAGCAAATTATGGGGCGAATTTACTTACCCGGTCCAGTCACGATCCGCCGCGCGTTCTCCGGCGCTGATTCGGGTTTCTGCCGGATTTCACTAAGTGGTCGCCACTGTGTCACTGCTTGTGCTGAATCCGCAGTAATTCACCTTCTTCGGCTCAGTGTAATGTGAAGTGCTATTATGCGACACAAATTTTGTTTTTTAAATCCGTCGGCTCTACCGCCAGCCTGGCCACCTGATTTTCTTTTGCGTGAAGCCGGCTCCGATGCCCACAATCTGACGCCGCTGTGCCGCCAAATCCCCGGGGCAATTTGGATCCAATCGGAAAAATTCGTGAAACCCGGTGAAAAAGCGATTCGGACCCTTAGTAAATGTGCCCCCCCAATGAGTTTACTGGCCTTATGTTCATGTAGCAGAAGCACTGTGGCACTTTAGATTTGTATGACACCTGAGGGTCCGTCTAACGTGTATTCTAATGTAAACTATGCAATGTCTAATGTTGCATTCTATCCCCGTAAATCAGAGTGCACTCTTGATTTTGTTTCAATTTTAGTTTGAAAAAGAGTTACCTGAATTAAATATAACAAACATCTCCCTCAATAATAACTTATACAAAATCTTACTCCTAAACAATTTAAAGCCTTGGATACCTTAAAAACAAGACATAGTTTATCCGCAATGCGAACAGGGGTGTTTTTGATATCAATATCTACATTTTATTCATCAGTTTAAAATCCTAAATGATTCAAAAACATACCGTAACCTCGCAGACAGGTCTGCCCCACTGTTACATTAAAGGTTTACTAGCCAACCATTGCGGGGGCTGCAGCTTTGGGTGTGTGATGAAAAGACTCTAATAGATTCTAGTAGACCAACCCTTGCATGCCCATTTTGCATGGTCCTAATCCTATACCCATACACATAGGATTTCCTTGTCTTCCCGCCCCCTCTCCGCCACTCATTTCAGTTTCAGCCAGGCATTGGTCCCTCACGATGAGGCTCAGTGCCTGGGTTGATGCCACTTACCATCCCCTTAGTCTTCGGACACCTGGCTTCCTTAAAGACGTTTCCGAAGTTTTGAGGGTGTTTGAGATTTTGTATGGAAAGATTCTTATCATGTTATGTCATTTACTATTTTCATGGATTCCCACTACGCAACCATTAATGCTGTGCAATTCCATTTTCACAAATTTTAGTCAATACAAACCAATCGTCAATGTTTTGTGATACCTGCCATAGAATATCTATTGAGAATATTTTTTTATTTCAATTGAGATTTGTTTTCTGCAACCGTTTTGGCTTGCGTTTTCCCGATGGGTCCAAATTCTCACTTCAATTAGCTATTTTGTTGGGGGATTTGGTGGGAGGAGCAATATTTTTTTCCACTCTAACCATTCATGAAAGACTTGGGCTCTTTACTAAGGGTCCGCGGAGTGCATTTTCGTCGGGTTTCCCAGTGATTTCCGATGAGAGCTTTTTTTAAAACGGGGTTTTTGGCGCACATGATCGGATTTTGGCCATCGGCGCCAACTTTCACGCACCAAACAGGGGGGGGGGGGGGGAGGAACGGGCCGTCGGTCGATCTGACGGATTTGGACAATGCACAGGATTTAATTCGTAAATTGGTGTCGCAAGACGCGCACTGTACAAGAACCGGGAGAAAAGGTGAACTCCGGCGAACTCAGCGGGAAGGACAGATGCAGGAATAGTTTTATAAAATGTAGAGTAGGTGTCGAGTATGCCTATCTGCCTCCAGATGATCATTCAAATTGTACAAAAAACAGGGATTCCCATAATGTATCAGAAATTAATGACAGCTTTAATTACCAGTGAATATCAAAACACATACATTTAAAAAGCACTAACATGCTTCGAACAACCAAGTAGACCCCCGGACTATAGAATGATAAGTAATAGCTTAATCAGGGAAAAACGTAACAGCAAGCAATATAAATATCATCAATTAAATGTCAAATCCACAAGTGTGGTATAAATCAAGCTGCTGTATGTCCAGCAGATCAGACCAGAATTAACCTAGTAGCAGGATGTAAGGAATTAGGCACCGAGAGCTAAGGCAGTCCCCACGCGTTTCCGCCTGCTTAATTAAAAAATTGGCCAAATTGACATGTTAAAATCATCCATCACACAAAAAATTCCTATAAATCACACTCAAAAACTTTATGACACAAAAAGTACAATAAATCTACAGACAATTTCACATAAAATAAGCCCTCATCAGCCAAATTGAAATTGACAAAAAATGTCAAAAGTTACGGCGCTTGGAAGTGCAGTATTTCAATAGTATTTCAATTATGCAAAGGATGACATTTTTTTTACATGAACCCTATATCTTTTAGGCATCTATGTACTGTGCATTAGCGATGTAAATGGTAACAACATTTTTTGGGATGGTTTCCCGGCTTTTAAAATGATAAAAAAGCGAAAAGGTTTTATTAGAAGACAATCAGATTTGCATTTTCTAAATATGCTGCACAGCAAATGGTTAATAAAGTTCACCATAAGATACTGAAACTCATAAGCTCAAACATAAACAACTTTAACACAATATGCGCCACAAATGTACCTTCCTAGCTGCCGCCAAACTTACCCACCGCAATAAATACCTTATACACTGCAATTGGAATATCATGGGCCAAATTATAATTAGATACAAATTTGTTCTTCCTTTTTTCATGGACATAGGAAACTTGCTATCTAATATAAATGAACGATTATATAGACATATGTGGGCAAAAAATTTCTGCTATATTTTTATAGGCAGTTTTCTTTCACCCCTTAACCTCCCTGCACTCCTTACCTGTTTTCCTGTTAATGCCCAGGCCATTTTTCTTTTTAATCAAGGATTCTACAAGCCTATAACTTTTTTAATTATGGGGTTTTTTCTTGTACTATAGTTCATGGGGACAAAATGTTCTTTTTAATACCCAATATTGGGTATTTCATATGTTCATATTCATGAACTGTTTTGACTTAGAGATGGTTGAATTTATGGAAATTTGGTTCGAACCGATTCGCCAAATTTTTTTTTTTATTTGATTCGACCCTGAATCGAATGATAACAATCACATTAAAAACATGTAAGTTCCTGGCTGCAGAGAGCATGTAGGGTGTTTAGAATGTTGTGCCATGCTCAAATATGCATAGGGAGCGTGGTTTGGTCCTTCAAACAATGCTGTGTTTATTATGACACGCACATGACAGAAGTCCGCCGCTCTTAGAATCGCTTCACTCTTCATTACATGTGCACTTACAAGGGTCAACGTTAACCAAATAGTGAAGCGGGAACACAAGCCTGACAAGGTAACGTCTGTGCCAGCTCGAAATGACTGATTGCTGAGTGCCAAGATTCCACTATCACATCAAAGAGTTCACGCTTTTACACTACATCAGAAGATCATTAACTTGAATACCACTCTAAACCTCCACCCAGAGAGTGGAGATTGTGTGTCATAATTTTGCAATAGAACGTCACTGATCATTTTGCCCTTCATTTATCGACAGTGTCCCGCTTTTCAATTGGTCAATATCCCAAAACCAAAAACAAATCGGAGTTTGATCCAAAACAGATGTGGACCATTAAATGGGATTTTGCATTCCTCTGTGTGCTGTTCACTCCATTTGCCTTTTGACTATCACTCCTGATGCTTTTCATTCCATCTGACAGATGTAAATAAGGTTAAATCCACATCATGGCAACTTCATAGGTGGTAGAGGGTGAAACCAACAGCATTATGGAATCACAGGGTGTTCCAGGGAGACATCGGTCAGTTGTCAAGCAGCATGAGTAGGCCGCAGAGTAAACACACTGACAATTATGGAGGTGGCGGAAACATGGTAGGCCACGAGTGGCATCAACGATAGAGTGTGGAGGTTGCAGCAAACCTGGTAGGCCACAGAGTGTGGAGGTGGCGGAGTAGCAGGAGGCCACAAAGCTGGACAATGAACGAGTGTGGAAGTTCTCCTTGGGGTACGCCTGTCCCCGCCGCAACGAACACCCGCTCTGATGCCACACTACTTGCCGAGGCAGAAACAGCTTCTCTACTGCAAACTCCTAACGTTGCGGCCAACAACGCATCCGTTTGGCTTAACCAGTAGTCAAGGAGATCTTCTACCGGGGGTGGTAAAGTGCTGTCCAAGTAGGCCACCATGGTCGCTTCATGTCCTCCTGCTGTGCTGGTGGCGGCTACCCTCCTCACTATCGGTGAGGAAATTGCTCATTAAGGACTCATACTTGGCTGCTGCTGATGGAGCTTTAACTACTGGCTCCTACCCCCCCCCCCCCATCGTCGCCTGAGCAGCTGTGCAACAGTGCGTGAGTGCTCCGCCCAGGAATCCGCTTGTCAGACCTGACAGCGGATGACAAATGGCGCACAAAGGCAGCGGCCAACTTGCCTTTCTTATTCTCTATAGTAACACCAGCTGTTTCCTCCCTCTCAGCAGTTGGAAAAATTCACCCATTTTTGAACGGTAGCGAGGGGGCGCAAGAGGGTGGAGAGCCAAAAGTCATCCCTATGCGGATGTTTACTATTCGGTCTGTCCTTAGTTAGGAAATGCATCATGCTGTGGGCCATCTGCCAAGTGACTCTGAGGGACTCCCGCCCTCCACTCCACTGTAACTGCCACTGTGCTTCTGGGTCATCTGCCTCTTCTTCTAACCTCCTCCTGATGCTCCTGCTCCTCCTCTATTGTCTCTGAGTGAAAAACCACTGATTTACCAGACTCTGCTTGTGCTCCAATGTCATCGCTCTGTCCCTCCGGATTCAGCCCCCACCGGCCTCATTGGCCATGAATGTAGTCTCCACTTCTCCCTACCAGATAGATTTTGCAGCATGAGTTCCAGGACATGCGTGGAATGACGTTATTCATTCCGCAGGTTCTGTGGCGACTGACTATAACATGTTTTCTTCAACAGCAGTTTCACACAGTGACCTGCCAGTGCGACATCAAAGTTACACAGGGGAGTAACAAAAAAAACGCCCCTTTCCCCCCCCCCCCGTTTTTCCCCCGCTTGCATCTCAAACAAATCATTATGGTTTTCTCTGTTCTTACAGACTGTCTACCCTATGGAGGCTGGAATTCCAACGGGTGGAAACTTGGAAAATATCACATGTAGCAACTATGACACACTCCGTGGTAAGAAAATAAGGCTTTTATTCCACCAATCAAACATGGTGGAATAAAAGCCTTTTTTCTTTACCTACGAGTGCTGGCTTCTCTTTGCTACAATTTTAGTGAGGTTGTATCAGAACCCTTCGAAGACCTGCACCCAAACGATGTTCACGGTGCTGCTCTACACTTCTTTTTTATCTCTACGGGAAACAATTGCCTATGTTGGGAGGTCCTTTCTGCTTCTGCAAATCAAGGAGGGTGTTCTTGGCTTGGTAAATGGCTGAATTGCTGCACGTTTTCCTGGCCATTTTTAGAATGTCTTGGAGATGGTTGGAACACTTCATGACTGTTGACAACCAGATTGAAACGTGCACCATGCAGGGCGCATGGGCCATCCCTCCTCGGTGCAGTGCGGACACATGTTCCTGTTTCCTCTGACGGATTTGGACAATGCACGGATTTAATATCGTAAATTGGTCGCCAGAACGCGCACTTACAAGAACGGGAAGAAGAGGTGAACTCCGGCGAACTCAGCGGGGAAGCGACAGATGCAGGAATAGTTTTATTATATGGTAGAGTAGGGTCTTAAAGTATGGCCTATCGGCAATCCAGATGATGCATTCAATTGTACAAAAAGCCGGGATGCCCATATGTATCATAATTAATGAAATGCTTTATATCAGTGCATATCAAAACACATACATTTAAAAAGCACTAAACAGGCTCGAACCACCAGTAGACCCCCGTGACTTAGAATTAATAAGTATAGTACTCAGGGAAAAACGTAACAGCAGCAATAGAGAATATCATCAAGTAAATGTCAAATCCACAAGTGTGGTATATCATGAGCTGTACAGCAGATTCAGACCATATTACCTATGTAGCTGGATGTAAGAATTAGGCACCGAGAGCTAAGGAGTCCCCACCGCTTTCGCTGCTTTTAAAAATTGGCCAATTGACATGTTTAAATCATCCATCCACAAAAACATTCTATAAATCACAATCAAAAACTTTATGACACCAAAAAAATAACAATAAAATCTACAGACAATTTCACATTTTAAAAATAATCCCTCATTGCAGCCAAATTGACAAAAAATGTTCCAAGTTTACGGCGCTTGGAAGGTGCCGGTAAGTTCAATAGATTTCATTATGCAAGGAGGACTTTTTTTTAAATGACCCTATATATTTAGCATCTAATGATACTGCATTAGCATTTCAATGTCAACATTTGGATTTCGGTTTTTATGATAAAGGCCGAAAAAGGTTATTAGAAAGACATCAGATTTTGCCATTTTCTAATATGCCGGGCCCCCACGAAATGGTTAATAAAGTTCACCAGAAGGATACATGAAACTCATAAGCTAAACAATAAACAACCTTTAACAACAATATGCACCAATGTTACCTTTCCTAGCGGCGCCAAACTTACCCAACAGAATACCATTATACCTTGCCAATGGGAATATGCATGGGCCACAATTATAATTAATATAACTAATTTTTTCTCCTTGTTCATGGACATTAGAACTTGCTACTAATTAATTAAACTATTATATAGTACATATTTGGGCAAAAAATTGCTATTTTTTAAGCGTTGCTTCACACACCCTTACCCCGCACTCCTTACCTGTTTTCCATGTTATTTGCCCATGCCCATTTTCTTTAGATCAATGATTCTAACAGCTATACGTTTTTTATTTTTCTGTATTATGTTGCATGGGGCACAAATGGTTCTTTTTATAAACCAATATTGGGTAGTTCATATGTGCCTATTAATGAACTGTTTTTTGACTAGAGATGGGTGAATTTATTGAAATTTGGTTCGAAACCGATTCGCCAAATTTTTTTTTTTTTACTTTGAATTCGACTGAATCGAAAATGATGACAAATCACATTAAAAACATGTAGTTTCCTGGCTGCAGAGAGCATGTATGGTTGTTTCAAATGTTGTGCCCTGGCTCAAATTATGTCATACGGGGCGTGGTTTGTCTTCAACCAATTCTGTGTTTTTAGTATGACACGCCATTGACAGCCGCCGCTCTTCCGAATCGCTTCACTCTTCATTTACTGTGCACTTACAAGGTCCCTTCACCAAATAAATTGAGCGGGAACACACCGACAAGGTAATCGTCTGTGCCAGCCTCGAATAGGACTGAGCTGAGGGCCAAGAATTCCACTATAGAACATCAAAGAGTGCACTCTTTTTACAGCGACATCAAGATCATTAAACGTTAATCACGTAGAACCCCCCAAGAGAGTGGCGAGGGTGTCGGCAGTCTTTTGCATAGACGTCACTGATCAATTTTTGCCTTCATTTCATCATCCTACAGTGTTCCGCTTTAATTGTTCATAAATCCAAACCAAAAACAATAGGAGTGATCAAAACAGATGTGACCATTCAATGGGATATTTGCATGTCCTCTGTGTGCTGTTTCCACTCCCGTGGCTTTGACATCAATCCTGAGTCTTTTCATTCCATCTGACAGATGAAATGAATGGGAAACTCCAACATAGTGGGCCAAAACTTCAAGATGGTAGAGGGTGAAACAGCATTATGGAAATCCTCAGGTGTTCCAGGGAGACAGCGTCAGTTGGCAGCAGCAATGAGTATGCGTCAGAGTGGCACAATGACAAATGATGGATGTGGCGGAAACATGGTAGGCACCGAGTGGCACACGATTAGTGTGGAGGTGCAGCCCCTGAGGCCATACATAGTTTGGAGGTGGCGGCTTATCATAAGGCCACAACGGGACAAGGACAGAGGTGTGGAGTTCTCCTGGGGTACGACGGTCCCCGCCGCACTGACCCCCGCTCTGATGCCACACTAACTACTGGCCGGGGCCTTGCAGTGACAGGCTTTCTCTACTGCAAACTCCGAAAGTTGCGGCCAACGCATAAAGTTTGGCTGACCAGTATTCAAGGAGATCTTCCTACCTGGGGGTAAGGCAGGGGGGGGGTGGGGGGGGGGGGGGGGGGGGGGGGGGGGGGGGGGGGGGGGGGGGGGGGGGGGCTGTCCAAGTAGGCCCACCAAGGTTCTGCTTCATGTCCTGGCTCTGCTGGTGGCGGCTACCCTCCTACTAGATTCGTAAGGTAAATTGCTCATTAAGGACTCCAGACTTAGGCTGCTGCTGATGGAGCTTATACTGCTCCTCCACCCCCCCGCCCCCCATCCTCGCCTGAGCATCGGGGCAACGTGCGTGAGTGTCACTGCCAGGATCCGCTGTCACCTGACAGCGATGGACAACTGCGCCACAAAGGCAGCGGACCAACTGGCCCTTTTCAGTAATTTTCTCTCATAGTACACACCAGCTTGTTCCTCCCCTCAGCAGTTTGAAAAAATTCCCCTTTTTGAACGTAGCGAGGGTCCAAGAGGGTGGAGAGCCAATCATCCCTATGCCGGATGTTGAACTATTCGGGCTGTCATTAGTTAGTACAAGCCTGCTGTGGGCAATCGCGCAAGTGACTCTGAGGGACTCCCCCCCCATCTCCACTGTATACTGCCACTGTGCTTCTGGTCTCTGCCTCGTCTTCTACCTCCTCCGGATGCTCCTGCTCCTCCTCTATTTGTCATCTGAGTAGGAAAAACCACTGATTTTAACCAACTCTGCTGTGCTCCATTCATCCTCTTTCTCCTCACGGTTCAGCCCCCACCGGACTCATGTGGCCATGAGATGTAGTCGCCACTTCTCCCTGACCAGATAGAGTTTTGCAGCAATGAGTTCCAGGACACTGAAGCCGTGGATGACTTTTATTCATTCCGCAGTTTCTGGCGACTGACTAATACATGGTTTCTTTCAAACAGCAGTGTCCACATGACCTGCAGTGCTGGGAAAACATCAAAGTTACACAGGGAGTACTCCCGTCCGCTTGCATCATCAAAAATCATTAAACGCTTTTCTCTGTTCTTACGACGGTTCCTAACATATTGAGGCTGGAAATTCCAACTGGTGGAAACATTGGAAAATATCAGCATGTAGCAAACGATGAAGCGCACTCCGTGGTAAGAAAATAAGGGCTTTTATTCCCCCATCAAACAATGGTGGAATAAAAGCCTTATTTTCTTTACTACGAGTGCTCTTCATCGTTTGCTACAAGTTTTTTGAGGTTTTGTATCAGAACCCCCTTCGAAGACCTGCCCCCCAAAATACTATGTTCCGGTTGCTGCTCTACACTGCTTGTTTATCTACTGGAAAACTTAGCCTATGTTGGGGAGGTCTTTCTGCTTCTGCAAATCAAAGGAGGTGTTTCTGGCTTTGGTATAATGGCTGACATTGCAGCACAGGTTCCTGCCATTTTTTAGAATGTCTTGCAGATGGGTGGAACACTTCATGACCTGTTGACAACCATATTGAAACGGGCACCTGCAGGGCGCATGGGCCCATCCCTCCTCGGTGCAGTGCGGACAACATGTTCCCTTCTGACGGATTTGGACAATGCACAGGCTTTTAATCTCGTAAATTTGTGTCGGCAAGACGCGCACTTACAAGACCGGAAGAAGAAGGTGACACTCCCGGCGGAACTCCGCGGGGTCGACATATGCAGAAATAGTTTTATTAAATATGTAGAGTAGGGTCGGAAAGTAATGGCCTATCTGCATCCAGATGATGCTTCAAATTGTACAAAAAAAGCAGGGAATGCCCATAATGTATCATAAATTATGAAAGCTTTATTATCAGTGCATATCAAACACCTACATTTAAAAAGCACTAACAGTGCTCGACAAGAACCAGTAGACCCCCGTGACTATATAATGATAAGTATTAGCTGTAATCATGGAAAAACGTAACATCAGCAATAGAAAATATCATCAAGTAAATGTCAAATCCACAATTGTGGTAATAATCAAGCTGCTGTACAAAGCATATCAATACCATAATACCTATGTGCATGGATGTAAGAATTCGGCCCGAGATGCTAAGGAGGTCCCCACCCGCGTTTGCCTCTTAATAAAAAAATTGTCCAGTTTGGGGGATCTGTATATCCCAATTAATGCCGTTCTTTTTGTGTGTTGAAGTGAATAGGAAGAAAATTGTGTAAAAATCCACATAGTGTCTGTAGGATTTCTGCCTATCCAGGTGTCCATTTGGGGGATCGATACCCCAAATGCATTTTTTGTTGCTGAAGGGAATAGGAAGAAATATGTGTTAAATCCACTTTCTTAGTTTATGTGGTATTTTTGCTCCAATCCCAGGGTGTGCAGTTGGGGTATCTGTATGACGCAAAATTTCAATAGTTTTTGTTGTAAGTAGTTTATTGCAAGAAAATGTGTTGAAAATCCTTGTAGGTTGATTGAACCAATATGTAAGACAGAAGGTAGTAAGGTGGAGCAGCAGATGGTCAGAGATAGTAAGGGGATTGTCGCACACAAGGGGTGACTCGACTTCCTCCGAAAACATCTTACAAACCCCCAGCCAGGAGTCCGTGGGGTTCGACAAAACAAAACCTCAGTTGGCATGACCCAGGAGCGGGTCAGCGGCCCTCACCTGTCCTCAACCAGGCCTCTTTCCTGTGTCTCTCTTCAGCAGAGATCTCCTGGTGGTTGAGCCCCACTTAACAGTGATACCGAAGTCTTGAGGACAGTGAGCGTGATTGTCAGTGAAGATGGTGAAGCAGACATCCGCTGCTATTGTGCTGTGAGGGCTGGGAAAGTAGAGATGTGGCGAGTGGCACGGGGCGGGAGGTTTTTTTGTTGCATTGCAGTGGTCAGGGACTGTGAATTATGAGACCGTTTAAATAGAATAGCAGAAACAGGGAAAACACAAAGTGATGATGATGTAGCCAATCAGAACTTGAGGCCTGGTGAAGAAAGGGCTTCATCATCATCGTCGGGAGAAGAGGGTGCCAGCTTTCGCAAAGGCAGGAAGAGGCAGCAAGTAACTAATTGTGGCCGTGAGTCACGCAGGGTGGCAGGCAGTGTGAGGATGGAAGCCAAAATGGAAGGTGGGGTTAAAGAACCTCTTTGGCAGGTTTCCCCCCCCCCCCCAAGTAAGCAGTGGCATAGGGGCTCAGCAAGGAAGCGGTTGTTAGTAGTCACGACGTGCAGAGTGGTTGGCACTAAGACACCAGAGGAGAGGAGTGAAACATGTGGATATGTAGAATCTGCGGACAGAAAGTGAAGCGAGTGTGGCCCAGGGAGCTCACGTTGGCACCACAGCACTGCGTCAAACAAATGCAGCGTCACCATTCTGGCAGCCTGGGAAAAACAGTATTAGAGACACCTAGTGGCACAAATGAATTTTAGCCAGTAAAGGAACACCACACTCGGCCGACAGGGAGCTGTTTGTCTTTGAATAAATCCCGATCAGATTGCTCCTGCAGCCTTGGCTACGGCATGGCGCCAGCAGTTCATTGAAAGAAGCGATTTACAAAAGACAACTGTTAGATCCAGCATCCCTAAGGTGCAGAAGCTGACCGTGCTCGTCCAAGTTGTTTGTACTGCCATCCCTCCCTTTACAAGTAGTGGACTCTGAAAATTTCAAGAGAAAATGGCTTGTGACTAACCTAGGTGGAGAGTCTTCAACCAAAATTCTTTTCCAACAAAGGCAGTTGCCAGCCATTCACAAAATATGTACGAAAGAAGGTGGGTCAGTCCGTGGTTTACTGGTATTTATCCAAGGTGCATGGCAGCGTGGAAGTGGGAGGTAAACTCCGGTCGGGCCAGTACATGCCCTTAGGGCCACCGGCGTGAATGTGCTCCCCACGCGCCACACCAACAATAGGAGGAAGTGCTTTCTCCTCACACATGTCAAATGCTGCTCCTGCGCCAAGTCCGCATCTCCTCCTTCCACACCACCTCAGCCTCCACAAGTTAAGTGTGCTCCATCGTCCACTGTGCAGGCACGCGGTGGTCACGTAGTTTACACCTGGTTTTTGGACCTGGGAGAAAGGAGTCACACATGGGAGGAACCTGCTCCGCGTTCATGCAAGAAGAAATCAATGTGTGGCTTTCTCTGCGAAACGCAAATCAGAACCATGGGACAGACAAGGGAGGAATTGGGTACCCACCTACCGAGGAGGGATGGTCCATGCGCCCCTGCATGGTGCACCATCTTCATTGGTTGTAACAGGTTCCTATGAAGTGTTCCACCCATCTGCAAGACATTCTAAAAACGGACCAGGAAAACTGTGCATGCAACTCGCCATTCTTTAAAGCAAGCACACCCTCCCGAGTTGCACCGCCAAGAAGGCCTCCCCCAATAGTCTATATGTGATGTTTTCCACTGTGGAAAGTGCCAGCCTCCATGTGTTTAGACCGCCGTATGATACCAAGAAAAGCTATTAATGATTTTTTGATGATGCAAGCGGACAGGCGGTACTGCCCTGTGTCAACTTTGATGAGTCAGCCACTGGCAGCCATGCGTGACACCCTCTGCCGTTTGTCAGGCCCTTTGAAGAGGCCACTATTAGTCAGTCGCCAGGACTTGCGGATGAAAACGTCATTCACCTGCTTCACGTCATAACTCAGCCTGCAAAATCTGTCGTCAGGCAACTGAGATGTGCGACTATCTCATGGCACATGCAGTTCATGGGGGCCTGTGAACTGGAGGAGGAGGAGGACTTGGAGCACAACAGAGTCTGGTGAAATTATTGTTTTTTACTACAGAGGCGGGAGAGTCCCTCAGAGTCACTTGCGCGCAGATTGCCCCAGCAGATGCTTGTGCCTAACAATGACAGCTGAAACTCAACATCCGGGCCTAGTGATGACTTTGGGCTCCACCCTCTGGACCCTCGCTAGCGTTCCAAATTGGGTGCCTTTTTTCCAGCTGCGAGAGGGAGGAACAAAACTATTTACTATAGAGAATACTGTCAAGACAGTTGGCCGCTGCCTAGTGGCGCCAATGTCCATCCTTTGTCAATCTGACTAAGGGATTCTGGGCAATGATGGCTACCATACTACTGCCACGGCTGCTTGTGGGGAGATGGGGGGGGTGGGAGAGTAGTAGCAGCTCCATCATCAGAACACTTAAGTCTGGATCCTTACATGAGCAGCTTCTTCACCAAACTAGTGTGGAGGGTCCCACCACCGTAGAGCAGGACATGGAAGCACCCCTGCACCCAGAGGGTGGTTCCCTTGGACAGCACACTACCACCTCAGGTAGGGATCCACTGATACATGGGGCGTCAATCTTGATGTTTGGACTGCATCGTGCGTAGTTTGGCAGTAGAGAAGCTGTCCTGCCCGGTCAGTATAGCATCCGAGGGTTTTCAGTGGCGGCAAGGGCCATCATTGTCCCAAGGACACCTTGCTTGTCTCCCCTGTTAACGTGGAGTGGACTGCCCTTTGTCAGATGAATCAGCGAGGATCGGCCAGGGATTTCAACACATCATGCCTATTGGCATCAGATTAGATCAGCCATGACGCCTCTCCCAAAGTGAGAAATGATCTGGATTTACTACCTGCCCTCAGCCCTATTCTGATCTGCCAACCACCTGGAGGTCACACACTGCTGACCAGGCTCATCTGCCTCCCACCAGCTTTAATCACAGGGACTGGAATTCTCACCCACCATCATCACACCTGTCATTGGCCACTTGACTTCCTGCTGACTGTGCACCACCACAACCTGTCATTGGCCACTGCTGTGATCCTTCATGTTGCTGCAGCTCCACAATGTGGTACAATTGTGACACTCCTCGTGAATCTATGCTGCTGCTGCCTAGGCACCATCAGGAAATTCTTGTTTACCACTCTAGCTGAACTCATGATGATGCTGGCACTTCCCACTTATTCATTGTGTGCCGATATGTGGCCTCACCAGTGTGCTCCACCTCTAGAATGGTCAATTGTGTCGTCTGTCCTCATGCCTGCTGCGACTCAGAATTTTGCCTTGGTGCCAATGATTTGGCCTACATTGTGCCAGCTCCAGAATTTGTTCATTGTGACCCTCTTCTGGACTCATACTGTTACCAACTGGAACGATGAAAAGAAGGGTCAAAATGATCAGTGACCGTCAGTGCAGATTACTGCCAACATCCTGTCCACTCTTTTATGGTTTTCTACATGTATCCGCTTTTAACAGAAACAGGTTCTGGCATATCTATTGGAATATCTGAGTCAGTGTAAAAACGGTGACACCTTTGATGCTATAGTGGGCCTTTGCTCAGTCGGGTCGAGCTGGCACAGAGTTACCTTGTCGGGTCGTTTTCCCATTCGCTTATTTGTGAAGTTTGCCTCTGTAATGCTCATGGGATTGAAGGTGAAGCGATTCTAAAGCCCGGCTGTCATGTGCCGTGTCCACACTAAAACACTGCATTGTTTTGCAGCAAACCTCTCCCTATCCCAGATTTGAGCACAACACAACGTCTACAACAAACCCTACAGACTCTCTGCAGCCAGGAATACCTGTTTTGATACGTGATTCGACATGATCTGATTCGGGTCGAAATCAATTTTTTCGAACATTCGCAAACTGGTGCTATCATAATTTTGAAAAAATTTGCCCATTTTCGGAGCGTGATCCATTGCCATTGACAGCCTAGGGTCACACAAAGACTTGCCACGATTTGCACATTGTTAATAGCGACGCTGTGCAAAAATCCCCCCCCCCATATATACTGTGAGTATGCAGTATATACGTAGGATCAATAGACAACCTCAGGGTTAAGTACCCTAGGGGTATCTGAAACCTACACAATGTAGCTACATACAGCCCTCCAACCATTACCCTATATAAAAACCCTCCAGAATGTAACTATATAAAGCCCCTCCCACAACATTAAAATTTACAGCACCCCACCCCAGCTGTAACTATTGTACAGCCCCCCGCATTATATTATAATACCAGTCCCTTCCAGACTATCTACTTACGTCCGCCAAATATCCATCTCCACGCGTTATCTACATACAGCTCCCAGCTTAACTATATACGCCTCCCAACCACTATTTATATACACTCTTCCCCAGCATTACTATACACCCCACCAGCATTATTTATATACAACCCCCAGCATTAAACTATATCTAGCCCTGCAGCAGTAACTGTATACAGTTCCCAGTAAAATATAAAACTTTTGCTTTACTTTACTTGTTCCCTGCCATGAACAACTTCTCTATTGTGGCTGGTTAGACTCTGGTGCAAGGTCACAGTGTATATAGCCCCAGTTGGTATAAACTGTTAGTATTAGTGACTATCTCGTTGTCAGTATATCCAGCCAGACCCCTTGTAGTATTATAGCCTAGTTTTCCCCTGTGTACTAACCATCAATACCCATTTGTTTCTGATATACACCAGGCAGCCCTTTGTTAATACTATGCCAGCCCAGCCCGCTGTAGTATATAGCCAGCCCCCTGTAGGATATAGCCAGACCACTGTTAAAATATGGCAGCCCCATGTAGGATTAAGTCTACATGCAACAATAGCCAGCCCCCTGGAGAATATAGCAAGCCCCAGTAGTATACAGCCATCCAGCATTAGTAGTAATATAGACTAGCCAGCCCTCAGTTTCCCACCACATTAAAAAATAAGCGTTCTCACCTTCCGCTGCCCTGGAGGTCCTATTTTTGCCTGTGCACCAGCGCCCACCACGATGATGTCAGTTTGCGTGAACACGACCTGTCAATGGCCAATGAAGTAGGCAGGGACGAACAGGGGCGTCGGAAAGGTTAGTACTCATGTTCTTTTTTTTTTTTAATCCCGAGTATAAGCCGAGTAAGACTTTGTCAGCCAAAACTTGGCTGAAAAACATTCGGCTTGAATCGTTATATAGTAATCAACAATTCAGAACATCCTTAAAGGGGTTTTCAGTTTCTCACATTACCCCCTAACTTAGCATAGATATTTTCAGAGTATCTGTAATGGGAGGATTCCCAAAAGAGACCAGCAAATTAATGGGGCGAATTTACTTTACCCGGTCAGTCACGATCGCAGCGCGGTCTCCGGCGACTGATTCGGGTTCTGCCGGGATTTCACTATGGTCGTCCACTAGTGTCACGCTGTGCTGAATCCGCAGTAATTCACCTTCTCGGCTCAGTGTGTATGTGAGTGACTATTAGCGACACAAATTTTTTTTTAAATCGCGGCTCGGTACGACAGCCTGGCCACCTGATTTTCTTTTGCGTGAAAGCCGCTCCGATGCCCACAATTGAGCCGCGTGCCGCCAAAATCCCCGGGGCCAATTTGGAGCAAATCGGGAAAAATTCGGTGAAACCGGTGGAAAAGCGATTCGGACCCTTAGTAAATGTTGCCCCCCCAAGTGAGTTTACTGGCTTATGTTCATGTAGCAGACACGCAACTGTGGCACTTTATGATTTGTATGGACACTGAGGGTCGGGGCGTTAACGGTGGGTTAAATTTTCTAATGTAAACTATGCACTGTCTAATGTTGCATCTCTATCCCCTAAATAGGTGCAGCTCTTGATTTTGTTTCAATGTTAGTTGAAAAGAGTTACACTGAATTAAATAATACAAACATCTCCCTCAAAATAACTTATACAAAATCTTATCCTAAACAATTTAAAGCCTTGGATACACTTGAAAAAACAAGAACATAGTTATCCGCAATCGGACAGGGGTGGTTTTTGATATCAATATTACATTTTATTCATCATTTAAAATCCTAAATTATTCAAAAACATACCGTAAACTCGCAGACGGCCACCACTGTTACATTAAAGTTTATATGCCACACCATTGCGGGGGCTGCAGCTTGGTGGGTGTGTGATGAAAAAGACTCTAAAGATGTCTGAGACCAACTTGCAGCCTATTTTATGGTCTAATCCATAGCAAATCATAGGAGTTGTCTTCCGCCCCCTCTCCGCACAACCATTTCAGCGCCAGCATTGGGTCCCTCACGATGAGGCCTCAGTGCCTGGGTTGATGCCCACTTACACCCTGTAGTCCTTCGGACACCTGGCTCCTTAAAGACGTTTCCGAAGTTTTGAGGGTGTTTGAGATTTTGTATGGAAAGATTCTTATCATGTTATGTCATTTTACTATTTCATGGATTCCCACTACGCAACCATTATGCTGTGCAATTCCCATTGTCACAATTAGTCAATACAATACCAATCTGTCAATGTTTGTGATACCTGCCATAGAATATCTATTGAGAATAGTTTTTTATTTAATGGAGATTTGTTTTCTGCAAACCGTTTTGGCTTGGTTGCCCGATGGGTTCCAAATTCTCACTTCCATTAGCTATTTGTTTGTGGGGATTTGGTGGGAGGAGCAATATATTTTTTACCACTTAACCCATTCATGAAAGACATTGGGGCTCTTTTACTAAGGGTCCGCGGAGTGCATTTCGTTCGGTTCCCAGTGGATTTCCGTTTATGAGAGCTTTTTTAACACGGGTTTTGGCGGCACATGATCGGATTTTGGCCATCGGCGCCAACTTTCAACGCAAACACAAACGGGGGGGGGGGGGGGGAGGACGGGCCGTCTGTCGATCGTGACGGATTTGGGACAATCGCACAGGATTTAATTCGTAAAATGTGTCGCAAGACGCGCACTGTACAAGAACCGGGAAGAAGAAGGTGAACTCCGGCGGCAACCTCAGCGGGAAGGACAGATGCAGGAAAATAGTTTTAGTAAAATGTAGAGTAGGGTGTCGA
Source organism: Engystomops pustulosus (assembly GCA_019512145.1). Taxonomy (NCBI): domain Eukaryota; kingdom Metazoa; phylum Chordata; class Amphibia; order Anura; family Leptodactylidae; genus Engystomops; species Engystomops pustulosus. The sequence goes on from WNYA01001039.1 coordinate 27,435, forward strand.
GTAATGCCGATCTGCATCCGAGGATGATCATTCAAATGGTACAAAAAACAGGGATCCCATAAATGTATCATGAAATTAATGAAGCTTTACATTAACAGTGAATTTTTATCACAAAAAACACATACATTTAAAAAGCACAACAGTGCTCGAACAACCAAGTAGACCCCCGGACTATAGAAGGATAAGTAAAGGCTTAATCAGGGAAAAACGCGTAACAGACAAGCAATAGAAAATATCACAAGTAAATGTCAAATCCACAAGTGTGGTATAAATCAAGCGCGATGTACAGCAGATCAGACAATTACCTAGTAGCAGGATGTAAGAATGAGGCACCGAGAGTAAGGAAAGTCCCCACGACGTTTCCGCCTGCTTAATTAAAAAAAATTGGCCAAATTGACATGTTAAAATCATCCATCACACAAAAAATCTAATAAATCACAATCAAAAACTTTATGAACACCAAAAAGTACAATAAATTACAGACAATTTCACATCAAAATAAGCCCTCATGAAGCAATAAATTGACAAAAAATGTCCAAAAGTTACGGCGCTTGGAGTGCAGTATTCAATAGTATTTCAATGATGCAAAGGGATGACATTTTTTTTAATGAACCCTATATCTTAGGCATCTATGTACTGCAATTAGGAGTAAATGGTAAACATTTGGGAGTTTCCCGGCTTTTAATGTAAAAAAGAAAAGGTTTATTAGAAAGACAATCAGATTTGCATTTTCTAAATATGCGGCACAGCGGAAATGTTAATAAAAGTTCACCATAAGATACTGAAATCATAAGCTCAAACATAAACACTTAACACAATATGCGCACAATGTACCTTCACTAGCGGCCGCAAACTACCCACGCAATAAATACCTTATACACGGCAATGGAATATGCATGGGCCAAATTATTAATTAATACAAATTTGTTCTTCCTTGTTCCATGGGACATTAGGAAACTTGCTATAATATAAATTAACGTTATTATAGACATATGTGGCAAAAAATTTCTGCATATTTTTATAGCAGTTTTCTTCAACCCTTAATACCTCCCTGACACTTCCTTACCTGTTTTCCTGTTAATGGCCCAGGCCATTTTATCTTTTTAATGCAAGGATTCTACAAGCCTATAACTTTTTATTAGGGTTTTTCTTGTATATGTTGCATGGGGACAAAATGTTCTTTTTAATACACCAATATGGGGTATTTCATATGTCATATTAACATGAACTGTGTTTGACTTAGAGATGGTGAATTTATGAAATTTGGTCGAACGATTCGCCAATTTTTGTTTTTTATTTGATTCGACCCTGAATCGGAATGATACAAATCACATTAAAAAAAACATGTAAGTCCTGGCTGCAGAGCAGCATGTTAGGGGTGTTAGAATGTTTGTGCCATTGCTCCAAATATGCATAGGGAGCGTGGTTTGGTCTTCACAACAATGCTGTGTTTAGTTATGACACGCACATGACAAAGCCGCCGCTCTAGATCGCTTCATCTTCATTACATGTGCACTTACAAGGTAACTTACCAAATAAGTGAAGCGGGGGAACACAAGCACTGACAAGGTAAGTCTGTGCCAGAAAACTCGAAAGTGATGATTGCTGAGTGCCAAGATTCACTATAACACACAAAGAGTCACGTTTTACACTACATCAGAAGATCATTAACTGAATCACTGCTAAACCCCACCAGAGAGTGGACGATTGGTGTCCGGCATAATTTTGCATATAGAGCGTCACTGATCATTTGGCCCTTCATTTCATCCGACAGTGTCCCCGCTTTTAATTGGTCAATAATCCAAAAACCAAAAACAAATACGGAGTTGATCCAAAAACAGATGTGGACCAGTAAATGGGATATTGCAGGTCCTCTGTGTGCTGTTCACTCCATGCCTTTGTGACTATCACTCCTGATGGCTTTTCATCCATTGACAGATGTAAATGAAGGGTTAAATCCACTCATGGGCAACTTCATAGGTTGGTAGAGGAGTGAACCAACAGCATTATGGAATCACAGGGTGTTCCAGGAGGAGACACGGTCAGTTGCCAGCAATGAGTAGGCCGCGAGTGCACAACTGACACATTATGGAGGTGGCGGAAACATGGTAGGCCACAGGTGGCCACAACGATAGGTGTGGACGGTGCAGCAACTGGTAGGCCACAGGTGTGGAGTGGCGGCAGGTAGCAGGAGGCCACAAAGTGGACAATGAACGAGTGGTGGACGTTCTCCTTGGGTCGGGTAAACGGGTCACGCGCCAACTGAACAACCCGCTCTGATGCACACTACTGTGCCGGGCAGGACAGCTTCTCTACTGCAAACTCCGTAACGTTGCGGCCCAAGACATACCGTTTGGCACCAGTAGTCAAGGAGATCTTCTACACGGGGGTGGTAAAGTGATGTCCAAGTAGGCCAACAGGTCGCCTTCATGTCCTGCCTGCTTGCTGGTGGCGGTCTACCTCCTCACTGGATGGTAGAAAGGAAATTGCTCATTAAGGACTCAGTACTTGGCTGCTGCTGATGGAGCTTATATGGCTCCTACCCCCCACCCCCCCATCTCGCCATGAGCAAGCTTGTGCAACAGTGCGTGAGTGCTCACGCCAGGAATCCGCTTGTCAGACTGACAGCGGTATGGGACAAATGGCGCAAAAGGCAGCGGCAACTGCCTTTCTTATTCATCTAGTAGTACACCAGTGTTCCTCCCTCTCAGCAGTTGGAAAAATTCACCCATTTTGAACGGTAGATGAGGGGGCGCAAGGGGGGAGAGCCAAAAAGTCATCCCTATGCGGATGTTGATACTATTCGGCTGTCCTTAGTTAGGAAATGCAGACATGCTGTGGGCCATCTGCGCAAGTAGTGACTATGAGGGAACTCCCGCCTCCACCCACTGTAACTGGCCACCTGTGCTTCCTGGGATCTGACTCTCTTCTACCTCCTCCGTGATGCTCGCGCACCCTCTATTGTCTCTGAGTGAAAAACCACTGATTTTACCAGACTCTGCTTGTTGCTCCAATGTCATCGTCTTTGTCCTCCGGTTCAGCCCCCCACGGCTCATTGGCCATGAATGTAGTGCTCCCTCTCCCTGACCAGATAGGATTTGCAAGCATGAGTTCCAGGAAATGGACGTTGGAATGACGTTATTCATTCGCAGGTACTGGCGACTGACTATAACATGGTTTACTTCAAACAGCAGTTCACACATGACCTGCCAGTGCGACATCAAGTTACACAGGGGAGTAAAAAACCTCCCCCCCCCGTTTTTCCCGCTTGCATCTCAAAAATCATTATGGCTTTCTCTGTTCTTACAGAGGTCTACCTATGGAGGCTGGAATTCCAAGGGTGGAAACTTGGAAAATATCACATGTAGCAACTGAGAGAATCGTGGTAAGAAAATAAGGCTTTTATTCCACCATCAAACATGGTGGAATTAAAAGCCTTATTTTCTTTACCTACGAGTGCATGGCTTCATCTTTTGCTACAAGGTTTTAGTGAGGTTTGTATCAGAACCCTTCGAAGACCTGCACCAAAGGACTGATGTTCACGGTTGCTGCTCTACACTATTTTTATCTCTACGGAAAACGATGCATATGTTGGGAGGTCTTTCTGTCTTCTGCAAATCAAGGAGGGTGTTCTTGCTTGTAAATGGCTGAAGGATGCACAGTTTCCTGGCCATTTTTAGATATGTCTTGGAGATGTGTTGGAACACGTCATGACTGTTGACAACAGATTGAAAGTGCACCATGCAGGGGCGCATGGGCCATCCTCCTACGGTGCAGTGCGGACAACATGTTCTGTTCCTCTGACGGATTTGGACAATGCACAGGATTTAATATCGTTAAATTGGTCGCACAGAACGCGCACTTACAAGAACGGAGAGAAGAGAGAGGTGAACTCCCGGGCGAATCAGCGGGGAAGCGCACGAGCAGAATGATGCAGGAAACTAGTTTTATTAAAATATGGTAGAGTAGGGTCGTAAAGTAATGGCCTATCGCATCCAGATGATGCATTCAATTGTACAAAAAAGCAGGGGATGCCCATAATGTATCATAATTATGAAATGCTTTATACAAGTGATATCAAAACACTACATTTAAAAAGCACTAACAGGCTCGAAACCACCAGTCTAGACCCCCGTGGACTTAGAAATTAAGTAAGTAATAGTATCAGGGACACAAACGTAACAGCAGCATAGAGACAGTATCATCAAGTAAATGTCAAATCCACAAGTGTGGTATAATCAGCTGGCTGTACAGCAGATCCGACCATATTACCTATGTAGCTGATGTAAGGAATTAGCACCGAGAGCTAAGGAGTCCCCAGCCGCTTCGCTGCTTATTAAAAAATTGGCCAATTGACATGTTTAAAATCATCATCACACAAAAACTTCTATAAATCACAATCAAAAACTTTATGCACACAAAAAAATACACAATAAAATCTAAGGACAATTTCACATTTAAAAATACCCCTTCATTGCAGCCAAATTGACAAAAAAATGTCAACAAGTTTACGGCGATTGAAGGTGCGGTAGTTCAATAGATTTTCATTATGCAAGGAAGGACTTTTTTTAAATGAACCCTGATATTTAGCATCTAATGGTACTGCAATTAGCATGTTAATGTACATTTGGATTTCGGTTTTTATGATAAAGGCGAACGAAAAAGGTTGATTAGAAAGACATCAGATTTGTGCATTTTCTAAATATGCGGGCCCCAGAAATGGTTAATAAAGTTCACCAGAAGGATACATGAAACTCATAGCTTAAAAAATAACAACCTAAAACAATATGCACCAATGTTACCTTTCCTAGCGGCGCCATAACTTACCAACTAAATACATTATACCTGCCCAATGGGAATATGATGGGCCACAATTATAATTAAGATAACTAATTTTTTTCTCCTTGTTCATGGACATTAGAACTTGCTACTAATATAAATTAAACTATTATGTAGTACATATTGGGCAAAAAATTGTAGATTTTTTAAGCGTTTCTTACACACCTTAACCCCGCACTCCTTACTGTTTTCAGTTAATTTGCCCAGCCCATTTTCTTTAGATCCAATGATTCTACACAGCTATAAAGTTTTTTATTGTTTCTGTATTAATGTTTGCAGGGGACACAAATGGTTCTTTTTATAAACCAATATGGGTAGTTCATATGTCATATTATGAACTGTTTTTTGACTAGAGATGGTGTGAATTATTGAATTTGGTTCGAACCGAATTCGCCAAAATTTTTTTTTTTACTTTGATTCGACTGAATCGAAAATGATGACAAATCACATTATTAAAAAACATGTAGTTCCTGGCTGCAGAGAGCAGTAGCTGGTGTTTAAATGTTGTGCCTGGCTCAAATATGATATACGGGAGCGTGGTTTGGTCTTCAACCAATCTGTGTTTTAGTATGACACGCATGGTGACAGCCGCCGCTCTTACGAATCGCTCACTCTTCAATTTACATGTGCACTTACTACAGGTCAACTTCACCAAATAATGAGCGGGAACACAGCCGACAAGGTAATCGTCTGTGCCAGCCTCGCAAGGACTGAGCTGAGGGCCAAGAATTCCACTATAGAACATCAAAGAGTGACACTCTTTTTACATGACGAATCAGAGATCATTAAACGTTAATCACGTAGAACCCCCCAAGAGAGTGGGAGGGGTGTGGCAGTAGTAATTTGCATAGACGTCACTGATAATTTTTGCCTTCATTTCATCCCTACAGTGTCCGCTTTAATGTCATAATCCAAAACCAAAAACAAATAGGAGTGATCCAAAACAGATGTGACCATATCAATGGGATATTTGCATGTCCTCTGTGTGCTGTTTCCACTCCATCGTGGCTTTTGACATCAATCTGAGCTGTCATTCACATCGACAGATTGAAATGAAGGGAAACTCCAAACATAGTGGGCAAGATCATAGATGGTAGAGGTGGTGAGACACAGCATTATGGAAATCTCAGGGGTTCCAGGGAGACAGCGTCATTGGCAGCAGCAATGAGTAGGCCGTCAGAGTGGCCAAGACCAATGGGAGTGTGGCGGGAAACATGTAGGCACGAGTGGCACAAGATAAGTGTGGAGGTGGCAGCAACCCTGAGGCCTCATAGTGTTGGAGTGGTGGCGGCTAGCTCAGTAAGGCCACAAGGCGGGACAATGCACAGAGGGTGGAGTTCTCCGGGGTGGGGTTACGACGGTCCCCGCACGCAACTGAACCCCGCTCTGATGCCACACTACTACTGGCCGGGCTTGCAGGACAGGCTTTCTTACTGCAAAACTCCGAAGTTGCGGCCCACGCATAAAGTTGGCTGACAGTAGTCAAGGAGGATCTTCCTACTGGGTAGGGTAAGAGGGGGGGTGGGGGGGGGGGGGGGGGGGGGGGGGGGGCTGTCCAGTAGGCCAACGAGGTTCTGCTTCAATGTCCTGCTTGTGGTGGCGCATACCCCTCCTAGCTAGAATTGTAAGGAAATGGCTCTATTACGGGACTCCAGATTAGGCGCTGCTGATGGAGCTTATACTGCTCCTCACCCCCCCGCCCCCCATCCTCGCCTGAGCAGCTTCGGGGCAATACAGTGCGTGAGTGTCACTGCAGGATCCGCTGTCACTGACAGCGATGGACATGGCGCACAAAGGCAGCGGACCAACTGGCCTTTTCAGTATTTCTCTATAGTTAACACCAGCTTGTTCCTCCCTTCAGCAGTTGTGAAAAATTCCCTTTTTGAACGGGATTTAGCGAGGGTCAAGAGGGTGGAGAGCCAAAGTCATCCATATGCCGGATGTTGAACTATTCGGCGCTGTCATTAGTTAGGTACAAGCACATGCTGTGGGCAATCTGCGACAAGTGACTCTGAGGGACTCCCCCCCCATCTCCACTGTATAACTGCCACTGTGCTTCTGGTCTCTGCCTCGTCTTCTACACTCTCCGGTGCTCCTGCTCCTCCTCTATTTGTCATCTGAGTAGGAAAAAAACCACTGATTTTAACCAACTCTGCTTGTGCTCCAATCATTCCTCTGTTCTCCTCCGGTTCAGCACCCCACCGGACTCATGTGGCATGAGGCATGTAGTCGCCACTTCTCCTGACCAGATAGAGTTTTGCGCAATGAGGATTCCAGGACACTGAAGCAGTGGATGACGTTTATTATTCCGCAGTTTCTGGCGACTGGACTAATAACATGGTTTTCTTCAAACAGCAGTGTCCACATGACACTGCAGTGGCTGGGAAACATCAAAGTTACACCAGGGGGAGTACTCCCGTCGCTTGCATCATCAAAAATCATTAATGACGCTTTTCTCTGTTCTTACGACGGTCTAACATATTGGAGGTGGAATTCAAAGTAGTGGGTTCGACAGAAACAACACCTAGTTGGCATGACCCAGGAGCGGGTCAGCGGCCCTCACCTGTCCTCAACCAGCCTCTTTCCTGTTCATTTCTCTCAGCCAGAGATCTACTGGGTGGTCTGAGCCACTATACAGTGATAACGAAGTCTTTGAGGACAGTGAGCAGTTGATTGGCAGTGAAGAGGTGAAGCAGACATCCGCTGCTTTGTGCTGTAGGCTGGAAAGTAGAGATGTGGAGAGTGGCACGGGAGGTTTTGTTGCAATTGCAAGTGGTCAGACTGTGAATACTGAGACCGTTTAAAAGAATAGCAGAAACAGGGAAACACAAATTGATGATGATGTAGCCAATCGCACTTGAGAGCCTGGTGAAGCAAGGGCTTCATCATCATCGTCGGGAGAAGAGGGTGCCAGCTTTCGCAACAGGCAGTGAAGCAGGCAGCAAGTCACTAATGTGGCCGTGAGTCAGCAGGGTGGCAGCAGTGTGAGGATGGGAGCCAAATGGCAGTGGGGTACAGAACCCTCTTTGCAGGTCCAAGTAAGCAGTGGCATAGGGGCTCAGCAAGGCAGCGTTGTTAGTAGTCACTCCGTGCAGAGTGTTGGCACTAAGACACCAGAGGAGCTGAACATGTGTATATGTAGAATCTGCGGACAGAAAGTGAAGCGTGGCCAGGGAGCTAACGTTGGCACCACAGCCCTGCGTCAACACATGCAGCGTCACAATCTAATGGCCTGGGAAAAACAGTAGCAGCACCTAGTGGCACACATGCTATTTTAGCCAGTCAAGGCTCCAACACCTCTGCTGAAGGGAGCTGTTTGTCTTTGACATAAATCCCGATCCAGATGCTCCTGCTCCTTGCTACGCATGGCGCCAGCAGTCATTGAAAGAGGCGATTACAAAGAGACAACTGTATGCATCCAGCCATCCTAAGGTGCAGAAGCTGACCGTGCTCCTGTCCAAGTTGTTTGTACTGCAATCCCTCCCTTTCCAAGTCGTGGACTCTGCACCCTTCAGAGAACTAATGGCTTGTGCTGAACCTAGGTGGAGAGTTTCAAGCCAAAATTTCTTTTCCAAAAAGGCAGTGCCAGCCATTCACAAATATGTAGAACAGAAGGTGGGTCAGTCCTTGAGTTTATTGGTTTCTTCCAAGGTGCATGGCAGCGTGGAAGTGTGGAGCTGTAACTACGGTCAGGGCCAGTACATGCCCTTTACGGCCCACCGGGTGAATGTGCTTCCCACCCAGCCACACCAACAATAGGAGACGCTGCTTTCTCCTCCACATTGTCAAACTGCTGCTCCTGCGCCAATGTCCGCCTCCTCCTCCTTCTCCACCACCACCTCAGCCTCCACAAGTCTAAGTGTTGCTCCATCATACCACATGTGCAGGGCACAGCGGTGTCACGTAGTTCTACACCTGGTTTGCCTGGGAGAAGGAAGTCACACAGGGGAGGAACTGCTCCGCGTCATGCAAGAAGAAATCAATGTGTGGCTTTCTCTGCGAAAACTGCAAATCAGAACCATGGTGACAGACAATGGGAGGAACATGGTGTACGCACCTCACCGAGGAGGGATGGTCCATGCGCCCTGCATGGTGCACATCTTCAATCTGGTTGTCAACAGGTTCCTGAAGTCTTCCACCCATCTGCAAGACATTCTAAAAACGGCCAGGAAACTGTGCATGCACTTCAGCCATTCTTTCAAAGCCAAGCACACCCTCCTCGAGTTGCACCGGCAGAACGGCCTCCCCCAACATAGTCTGATATGTGATGTTTCCACCTGTTGAAAGTCCAGCCTCCATGTGTTAGACCGCCTGTATGAACAGAGAAAAGCTATTAATGATTTTTTGATGATGCAAGCGGACAGGAGTACTGCCCTGTGTAACTTTGATGTCAGCCACTGGCAGCTCATGCGTGACACCTGCCGTTTGCTCAGGCCCTTTGAAGAGGCCACATTATTAGTCAGTCGCCAGGACTGCGGGATGAAAAACGTCATTCCACTGCTTCACGTCCTGGAACTCATGCTGCAAAATCTGTCTGGTCAAGGCACTTGAGATGTGCGACTACATCTCATGGCCACATGAGTTCATTGGGGGCTGAACTGGAGGAGGAGGAGGACGTTGGAGCACAAGCAGAGTCTGGTGAAATTATTTGTTTTTCTACAGAGGGCGGGAGTCCCTCAGAGTCACTTGCGCAGATTGCCCGCAGCATGCTGCTTTGCCTAACTAATGACAGCTGAATACTCAACATCCGGCATAGTGATGACTTTTGGCTCTCCACCCTCTTGGACCCTCGCTAGCGGTCCAAATTGGGTGCCTTTTTTCCAGCTGCCGAGAGGGAGGAACAAACTATCTTACTATAGAGAAATACTGTCAAGACAGTTGGCCGCTGCCTATGTGCGCCAATGTCCATCCTTTGTCAGATCTGACAAGGAGATTCCTGGCAATGATTGCTCACATACTACTGCCACGGCTGCTGTGGGGAGATGGGGGGGGTGGTAGGAGTAGTAGCAGCTCCATCATCAGCAGCTTAAGTCTGGAGTCCTTAATGAGCAGCTTCCTTCACCAAACTAGTGTGGAGGGTAGCCACCACCAGCAGCAGGACATGGAGCAGACCCTGCACCAGCAGGGTGGCCTACTTGGACAGCACACTACCACCTCAGGTAGAGGATCCACTGGACTACTGGGCAGTCAATCTTGATGTTTGGCTGCATCTTGCGGAGTTTGCAGTAGAGAAGCTGTCCTGCCCGGTCAGTAGTAGCATCCGAGCGGGTGTTCAGTGCGGCAGGGGCCATCATTGTCCCAAGGAGAACCTGCTTGTCTCCACCTGTAACGTGGAGTGACTGACCTTTGTCAAGATGAATCAGCCGAGGATCGGCCAGGATTTCAACACATCAATGCCTATTGCATCAGATTAGATCAGCCATGACGCCTCTCCCAAACGTTGAGAAATGAGTCTGGATTCTAACTACCTGCCTCAGCCACTATTCTGATGCTGCCAACCACCTGATGTCACACATCTGCTGCCAGTTGCTCCATCTGCCTCCCACCATCTTTATCAGGGACTGGAATTCTCACCCACCATCACACTCATTGTCATTGTGCCACTTGACTTCCTGCTGCTGCTGGCACCACCACAACCTGTCATTGTGCCACTCTGTGACCTATCATGTTGCTGCCAGCTCCACAATTTGTCATTGTGCCACTCTCTGACCTTATGCTGCTGCTGCCACCTCCAGAATTTGTCATTGTACCACTCTCTGAACTCATGCTGCTGCTGCCACTTCCACACTTATTCATTGTGCCGATATGTGGCCTACCATGTTGCTGCCACCTCCAGAATTTGTCATTGTGTCTGTCTGTCCTCATGCTGCTGCGACCTCCAGAATTTGCCTTTGTGCCAATATTTGGCCTACCATGTTGCTGCCAGCTCCAGAATTTGTCATTGTGACACTCTCTGACCTCATACTGTTACCAACTGACGGATGAAAAGAAGGGCAAAATGATCAGTGACGTCAGTGCAAATTACTGCCAACATCCTCTCCACTCTTTTATGGTTTTTCTACATGTATCCGCTTTTAACAGAACAGGTTCTGTCATCATCTATGGAATCATCTGATGTCAGTGTAAAAACGGTGCACTCTTTGATGCTATAGTGGGCCCTTTGCTCAGTCCTGTCGAGCTGGCACAGACGTTACCTTGTCGGGCTGCGTTTCCCATTTCGCTTATTTGGTGAAGTTTGCCTCTGTAAGTGCTCATGGGATTGAAGAGTGAAGCGATTCTAAGAGCCACGGCTGTCATGTGCGTGTCACACTAAAACACTGCATTGTTTGCAGTCCAAACCATGCTCCCTATGCATATTTGAGCACAACACAACGTTCTACAACACCCTACAGACTCTCTGCAGCCAGGAAATACCTGTTTTGTAACGTGATTCGACATGATCTGATTCGGGTCGAATCAAATTTTTTCGAACAATTCGGCAAACTTGGTCGTATCAAATTTTGAAAAATTTGCCCATTTCTAGCTGTGATCCATTGCCATGACAGCCTCGGGTCACACAAAGACTTGCACGATTTGCACATTGTAATAGACGATGTGCAAAAATCCCCATATACTGTAGTATGGCAGTATATAGTAGGATCAATCAGACAACCTAGGGTTTAAGTACCCTAGGGGATCTGAAACCTACACACTGCAGCTACATACAGCCCTTCCCAACCATTACCTATATACAACCCTCCAGAATGAACTATATAAAGCCCCTCCCCACATTAAAAATTTACAGCACCCCCCCCAGCATTAACTATGTACAGCCCCCCAGCATTATATATATATATACCGCCCTTCCAGAATAATCTATATACAGTCCGCCAAGATATAGCCATCCCAGCGTTATCTACATACAGCATCCCAGCATTAACTATATACAGCCTCCCAACACTATTTATATACATCTTCCCCAGCATTACCTATACACCCCCCAGCATTATTTATATAAAACCCCCAGCATTAACTATATATAGCCCCCTGCAGCAGTAACTGTATACAGTTCCCAGTAAAATAATAAAACTTTGCTTACCTTTACTTGTTCCCTGCTGCATGAATCAACTTCCTCCTCTTGTGGCTGGTTAGACGTCTGGTGCAAGTGTCACAGTGTATATAGCCCCCAGTTGTATATAACTGTAGTATATAGTGAGCTAGTCTCTTGTAGTATATAGCCAGCCAGACCCCTGTAGTATATAGCCAGTTATTCCCCTGTAGTACATAACCATCCCCTGTAGTATACAGCCAGGCAGCCCTTTGTAATATATAGCCAGCCAGCCCGCTGTAGTATATAGCCAGCCCCCTGTAGGATATAGCTAGCCCACTGTAAAATATTGGCAGCCCCATGTAGTATAAAGTCCTATGCAGCATATAGCCAGCCCCCTGGAGAATATAGCCAGCCCCCAGTAGTATACAGCCATCCAGCCTTATGTAGTATATAGCTAGCCAGCCCTCAGTTTTCCCACCACATAAAAAAATAATCTCACCTTTCCGCTGCCCTGGGCAGGTCCTATTTTTGCTGCATGTGCACCAGCGCCGCACACACGATGTCAATTGCCGTGCGAACGGACCTGTCACTGGCGCACATGAAGTAGGCAGAGGACCTACCAGGGGCGTCGGAAAGGTTAGTACTCAGTTTCTTTTTTTTTTTTTAATACCCGAGTATAAGCCGAGTAAGACTTTGTCAGCACAAAAATTGTGCTGAAAAATTCGGCTTGTACTCGAGTATATAGTAATCATACAATTAATTCAGAACATCCTTAAAGGGGTTTTCCAGTTTCTACACATAACCCCCTAAACTTAGCAGTAGATATTTTCAGAGGTATCTGTCATGGATGGATTCCCCCAAAAGAGACACAAATTAATGGGGCAGATTTACTTACCCGGTCCAGTCGCGATCCAGCGGCACGTTCTCAGGCGCTGATTCGGGTTCTGCCGGGATTCACTAAGGTCGTCCACTAGGTGTCACTGCTGTGCTGAAGTCCGCAGTAATTCACCTTCTTCGTCTCAGTGTATGTGAGTGCTATTTATGCGACACAAATTTTTTTTTAAATCCGTCGGCTCTACCGACAGCCATGCCACCTGATTTCTTTTGCGTGAAAGCCGGCTCCGATGCGCCACAATCTGATCGCGTGCGCCAAAATCCCGGGGCAATTTGGAGCAAATCGGAAAAATTCGGGAAACCCGGTGGAAAAAAGCGATTCGGACCCTTAGTAAATGTGCCCCAATGAGTTTACTGGCTTATCGTTCATGGAGCAGAACGCAATGTTGGCACTTTATGATTTGTATGACACTGAGGGTCCGTCTACGTGTAATTCTAATGTAAACTATGCAATGTCTAATGCTGCATTCTATCCCCTTAAATCCAGAGTGCCAGCTCTTGATTTGTTTCAAATGTTAGTTGAAAAAGAGTTACATGAATTAAATAATAACATCTCCCTCAATAATAACTTATACAGAAATCTTACTCCTAAACAATTTAAAGCCTTGGATACACTTAAAAAAAACAAGAACATAGTTATCCGCAAATCGGACAGGGGGTGTGGTTTTTGATATCAATATCTACATTTTATTATCATTTAAAATCCTAAATGATTCAAAAACATACCGTAAACTCGCAGACGACCCCACCTGTTACATTAAAGGTTTACTATGCCACACCATTGCGGAGGGCTCAGCTTTGGGTGTGTTGGATGAAAAGACATCTAAATAGATGCTAGTAGACAACCCTTGCATGCCCATTTTTCATGGTCTACCCAAGACACATAAGGATGTCTTCCCGCCCCCTCTCCGCCCAATCATCTCAGGCCTTGGGTCCCTCAACGAGAGGCTCAGTGCCTGGGTTGATGCCCACTTACAGCCCTTAGTCCTTCTGACACCTGGCTTCCTTAAGGACGTTTCCGAAGTTTTGAGGGTGTTTGAAGATTTTGTATGGAAAGATTCTTATCATGTTATGTCATTTATCTATATTCATGTATTCCACACTACGCAACCATTAATGCTGTGCAATTCCATTTGCACAAATTTAGTCAATACAATACCAATCTTCAAATGTTTGTGATACCTGCCATAGAATATCTATTGAAGAATAGTTTTTTTATGTTCAATGGAGAATTTTTTCTGCAAACGTGCGGTGTCCCGATGGGTTCCAAATTCTCACCTTCATTAGCTATTTTGTTTGTGGCTTGGTGGGAGGAGCAATATATTTTTTCCACATCTAACCCATTCATGAAAGACATTGGGGCTCATTTACTAAGGGTCCGCGGAGTGCATTTTCGTCGGGTTTCCCAGTGATTTCCGATTAGAGGAGCTTTTAACAGGGGTTTTTGGCGCACATGATCGGATTTTGGCGCATCGGCGCCAACTTTCCACCCCCCGACCCAATCAGGGGGGGGGGGGCGTCGGACGATCCGACGGATTTGGACAATGCACAGGATTTAATATCGTAAATTGTGTCGCAAGACGCGCACTTACAAGAACCGGGAAGAAGAAGGTGAACTCCGGCGGAACTCAGCGGGGAAGCGACAGATGCAGGAAATAGTTTTATTAAATATGTAGAGTAGGGTCTGAAAGTAATGGCCTATCGGCATCCAGATGATGCATTCAAATTGTACAAAAAAGCAGGGATGCCCATAATGTATCATAAATTATGAAAGCTTTATTACCAGTGAATATCAAAACACATACATTTAAAAAGCACTAACAGTGCTCGAACAAACCAGTAGACCCCCGTGACTATAGAATGATAAGTAATAGCTGTAATCAGGGAAAAACGTAACAGCAGCAATAGAAAATATCATCAAGTAAATGTCAAATCCACAAGTGTGGTATAAATCAAGCTGCTGTACAGCAGATCAGACCATAATTACCTATGTAGCATGGATGTAAGAATTAGGCACCGAGAGCTAAGGAAGTCCCCACGCGTTTCGCCTGCTTAATTAAAAAAATTGGCCAAATTGACATGTTTAAATCATCCATCACACAAAAAAATTCTATAAATCACAATCAAAAAACTTTATGAACACCAAAAAAGTACAAATAAAATCTACAGACAATTTCACATAAAATAAGCCCTCATGCAGCCAAATTGACAAAAAATGTCAAAAGTTACGGCGCTTGGAAGGTGCAGTATTTCAATAGTATTTCATTATGCAAAGGAAGGACATTTTTTTAAATGAACCCTATATATTTAGCATCTATGTACTGCAATTAGCATGTAAATGTAAACATTTGGATTTCGGTTTTATGATAAAGGCAGAAAAGGTTTATTAGAAAGACATCAGATTTGCATTTTCTAAATATGCGGCACAGAAATGGTTAATAAAAGTTCACCAGAAGGATACATGAAACTCATAAGCTAAAACAATAAACAACCTTTAAAAACAATATGCAGCACAATGTACCTTCCTAGCGGCGCCAAACTTACCCAACAATAAATACCTTATACACTGCCAATGGGAATATGCATGGGCCAAAATTATAATTAATATAACTAATTTGTTCTTCCTTGTTCCATGGACATTAGGAAACTTGCTACTAATATAAATTAAACTATTATGATAGTACATATGTGGGCAAAAAATCTGCTATATTTTTATAGCAGTTTCTTCACCCCTTAACCCCTGCACTCCTTACCTGTTTTCCATGTTAATGCCCAGGCCATTTTTCTTTTTAATCAATGATTCTACAAGCTATAACTTTTTTATTTTTCTGTAGTTATAGTTGCATGGGGACAAAATGTTCTTTTTAATAACACAATATTGGGTATTCATATGTCATATTAATGAACTGTTTTGACTAGAGATGGGTGAATTTATTGAAATTTGGTTCGAAACCGATTCGCCAAATTTTTTTTTTTAATTTGATTCGACCTGAATCGAATGATGACAAATCACATTAAAAAACATGTAGTTCCTGGCTGCAGAGAGCATGTAGGGTGTTTAAGAATGTTGTGCCATGCTCAAATATGCATAGGGAGCGTGGTTTGGTCTTCAAACAATGCTGTGTTTTAGTATGACACGCACATGACAGCCGCCGCTCTTAGAATCGCTTCACTCTTCATTTACATGTGCACTTACAGAGGTCAACTTCACCAAATAAGTGAAGCGGGAACACAGCCTGACAAGGTAACGTCTGTGCCAGCTCGAAAGGACTGAGCTGAGGGCCAAGATTCCACTATAACATCAAAGAGTGCACTCTTTTTACACTGACATCAGAAGATCATTAAACGTGAATACACGTAGAAACCCCCCAAGAGAGTGGAGAGGGTGTCGGCAGTAATTTTGCATAGACGTCACTGATCATTTTGCCCTTCATTTCATCCGACAGTGTCCGCTTTTAATTGGTCAATAATCCAAAACCAAAAACAAATAGGAGTTGATCCAAAACAGATGTGACCAGTAAATGGGATATTTGCATGTCCTCTGTGTGCTGTTTCCACTCCATTGGCTTTTGACTATCAATCCTGAGGCTTTTCATTCCATCTGACAGATGAAATGAAGGGGAAATCCAAACATAGTGGCAACGTCATAGAGTGGTAGAGGGTGAAAACAGCATTATGGAAATCACAGGGTGTTCCAGGGAGACAGCGGTCAGTTGGCAGCAGCATGAGTAGGCCGCAGAGTGGCACAATGACAAATTATGGAGGTGGCGGAAACATGGTAGGCCACAGAGTGGCACAACGATAGAGTGTGGAGGTGGCAGCAACCTGGTAGGCCACAGAGTGTGGAGGTGGCGGCAGTAGCAGGAGGCCACAAAGCGGGACAATGACAGAGTGTGGAAGTTCTCCTTGGGGTAACGACGGTCCCCGCCGCACTGAACACCCGCTCTGATGCCACACTACTGGCCGGGCAGGACAGCTTCTCTACTGCAAACTCCGAAAGTTGCGGCCACGCATAAAGTTTGGCTGACCAGTAGTCAAGGAGATCTTCTACCTGGGGTGGTAAAGTGCTGTCCAAGTAGGCCACCAGGGTCTGCTTCATGTCCTGCTGCTGCTGGTGGCGGCTACCCTCCTCACTAGGCGGTGAAGGAAATTGCTCATTAAGGACTCCAGACTTAGGCTGCTGCTGATGGAGCTTATACTGCTCCTACCCCCCCCCCCCATCTCGCCTGAGCAGCTGTGGCAACAGTGCGTGAGTGATCACTGCCAGGAATCCGCTTGTCAGACCTGACAGCGGATGGACAATGGCGCACAAAGGCAGCGGCCAACTGCCTTTTCAGTATTTCTCTATAGTACACCAGCTGTTCCTCCCTCTCAGCAGTTGGAAAAAATTCACCCATTTTTGAACGGTAGCGAGGGTCCAAGAGGGTGGAGAGCCAAAAGTCATCCCTATGCCGGATGTTGACTATTCGGCTGTCATTAGTTAGGAAAAGCAGCATGCTGTGGGCCATCTGCGCAAGTGACTCTGAGGGACTCCCGCCCTCCATCTCCACTGTATACTGCCACTGTGCTTCTGGGTCATCTGCCTCGTCTTCTACCTCCTCCGGATGCTCCTGCTCCTCCTCTATTGTCATCTGAGTGGAAAAACCACTGATTTTACCAGACTCTGCTTGTGCTCCAATGTCATCCTCTTTCTCCTCCGGTTCAGCCCCCACCGGACTCATGTGGCCATGAGATGTAGTCGCCACTTCTCCCTGACCAGATAGATTTTGCAGCATGAGTTCCAGGACATGAAGCCGTGGAATGACGTTATTCATTCCGCAGTTCTGGCGACTGACTAATAACATGGTTTCTTCAAACAGCAGGTGTCACACATGACCTGCCAGTGGCTGACATCAAAGTTACACAGGGGAGTACTCCCGTCCGCTTGCATCATCAAAAAATCATTAATGGCTTTTCTCTGTTCTTACAGACGGTCTAACATATGGAGGCTGGAATTCCAACGGGTGGAAACATTGGAAAATATCAGCATGTAGCAAACGATGAAGCAGCACTCCGTGGTAAAGAAAATAAGGCTTTTATTCCACCATCAAACAATGGTGGAATAAAAGCCTTATTTTCTTTACTACAGAGTGCTGCTTCATCGTTTGCTACAAGTTTAGTGAGGTTTGTATCAGAACCCCTTCGAAGACCTGCACCCAAAAGACTATGTTCACGGTGCTGCTCTACACTGCTTTTTTATCTACTGGAAAACATTAGCCTATGTTGGGGGAGGTCTTTCTGCTTCTGCAAATCAAGGAGGGTGTTCTTGGCTTTGTAAGAATGGCTGAAGTGCATGCACAGTTTCCTGGCCATTTTTAGAATGTCTTGCAGATGGGTGGAACACTTCATGAACCTGTTGACAACCAGATTGAAAACGTGCACCATGCAGGGCGCATGGGCCATCCCTCCTCGGTGCAGTGCGGACAACATGTTCCTCTGACGGATTTGGACAATGCACAGGATTTAATATCGTAAATTGTGTCGCAAGACGCGCACTTACAAGAACCGGGAAGAAGAAGGTGAACTCCGGCGGAACTCAGCGGGGAAGCGACAGATGCAGGAAATAGTTTTATTAAATATGTAGAGTAGGGTCTGAAGTAATGCCTATCGGCATCCAGATGATGCATTCAAATTGTACAAAAAAGCAGGGATGCCCATAATGTATCATAAATTATGAAAGCTTTATTATCCAGTGAAATCAAAACACTACAACATTTAAAAAGCACTAACGTGCTCGAACAAACCAAGTAGACCCCCGTGATATAGAATGATAAGTAATAGCTGTAATCAGGGAAAAACGTAACAGCAGCAATAGAAAATATCATCAAGTAAATGTCAAATCCACAAGTGTGGTATAAATCAAGCTGCTGTACAGCAGATCAGACCATAATTACCTATGTAGCATGGATGTAAGAATTAGGCACCGAGAGCTAAGAGGTCCCCACGCGTTTCGCCTGCTTAATTAAAAAAATTGGCCAAATTGACATGTTTAAAATCATCCATCACACAAAAAATTCTATAATCACAATCAAAAAACTTTATGAACACCAAAAGTACAAATAAAATCTACAGACAATTTCACATAAAATAAGACCTCATGCAGCCAAATTGACAAAAAATGTCAAAAGTTACGGCGCTTGGAAGGTGCAGTATTTCAATAGTATTTCATTATGCAAAGGAAGGACATTTTTTTAAATGAACCCTATTATTTAGCATCTATGTAACTGCATTAGCATGTAAATGTAAAACATTTGGATTTCGGTTTTATGATAAAGGCAGAAAAGAAAGGTTTATTAGAAAGACATCAGATTTGCTTTTCTAAATATGCGGCACAGAAATGGTTAATAAAAGTTCACCAGAAGGATACATGAAACATAAGCAAAACAATAAAAACAACCTTTAAAAACAATATGCAGCACAATGTACCTTCCTAGCGGCGCCAAACTTACCACAATAAATACCTTATACACTGCCAATGGAATAGCATGGGCCAAATTATAATTAATATAACTAATTTGTTCTTCCTGTTCCATGGACATTAGGAAACTTGCTACTAATATAATTAAACTATTATGATAGTAATATGTGGGCAAAAAATCTGCTATATTTTTATAGCAGTTTCTTCACCCCTTAACCCCTGCACTCCTTACCTGTTTTCATGTTAATGCCCAGGCCATTTTTCTTTTTAATCATGATTCTACAAGCTATAACTTTTTTTATTTTTCTGTAGTTATAGTTGCATGGGGACAAAATGTTCTTTTTAATAACACAATATTGGGTATTCATATGTCATATTAATGAACTGTTTTGACTAGAGATGGTGAATTTATTGAAATTTGGTTCGAAACCGATTCGCCAATTTTTTTTTTTAATTTGATTCGACCTGAATCGAATGATGACAAATCACATTAAAAAACATGTAGTTCCTGGCTGCAGAGAGCATGTAGGGTGTTTAAGAATGTTGTGCCATGCTCAAATATGCATAGGGAGCGTGGTTTGGTCTTCAAACAATGCTGTGTTTTAGTATGACAACGCACATGACAGCCGCCGTCTTAGAATCGCTTCACTCTTCATTTACATGTGCACTTACAGAGGTCAACTTCACCAAATAAGTGAAGCGGGAACACAGCCTGACAAGGTAACGTCTGTGCCAGCTCGAAAGGACTGAGCTGAGGGCCAAGATTCCACTAAACATCAAAGAGTGCACTCTTTTACACTGACATCAAAGATCATTAAACGTGAATACACGTAGAAACCCCCCAAGAGAGTGGAGAGGGTGTCGGCAGTAATTTTGCATAGACGTCACTGATCATTTTGCCCTTCATTTCAATCCGACAGTGTCCGCTTTTAATTGGTCAATAATCAAAACCAAAAACAAATAGGAGTTGATCCAAAACAGATGTGACCAGTAAATGGGATATTTGCATGTCCTCTGTGTGCTGTTCCACTCCATGGCTTTTGACTATCAATCCTGAGGCTTTTCATTCCATCTGACAGATGAAATGAGGGGAAATCCAAACATAGTGGCAACGTCATAGAGTGGTA
Organism: Engystomops pustulosus; assembly: GCA_019512145.1. Lineage (NCBI taxonomy): Eukaryota > Metazoa > Chordata > Amphibia > Anura > Leptodactylidae > Engystomops > Engystomops pustulosus. Next base: position 47,782 of record WNYA01001039.1, read on the forward strand.
GAGAGGTGAAAACAGCATTATGGAAATCACAGGGTGTTCCAGGGAGACAGCGGTCAGTTGGCAGCAGCATGAGTAGGCCGCAGAGTGGCACAATGACAATTATGGAGGTGGCGGAAACATGGTAGGCCACAGAGTGGCACAACGATAGAGTGTGGAGGGGTGGCAGCAACCTGGTAGGCCACAGAGTGTGGAGGTGGCGGCAGTAGCAGGAGGCCACAAAGCGGGACAATGACAGAGTGTGGAAGTTCTCCTTGGGGTAACGCCGGTCCCCGCCGCACTGAACACCCGCTCTGATGCCACATACTGGCCGGGCAGGACAGCTTCTCTACTGCAAACTCGAAAGTTGCGGCCACGCATAAAGTTTGGCTGACCAGTAGTCAAGGAGATCTTCTACCTGGGGGTGGTAAAGTGCTGTCCAAGTAGGCCACCAGGGTCTGCTTCATGTCCTGCTGCTGCTGGTGGCGGATACCCTCCTCACTAGGCGGGTGAAGGAAATTGCTCATTAAGGACTCCAGACTTAGGCTGCTGCTGAATGAGCTTATACTGCTCCTACCCCCCCCCCCCCATCTCACCTCAGCAGCCGTGGCAACAGTACGTGAGTGATCACTGCCAGGAATCCGCTTGTCAGACCTGACAGCGGATGAACAATGGCGCACAAAGGCAGCGGCCAACTGCCTTTTCAGTATTTCTCTATAGTACACCAGCTGTTCCCCCTCTCAGCAGTTGGAAAAAATTCACCCATTTTTGAACGTAGTAGCGAGGGGTCCAAGAGGGTGGAGAGCCAAAAAGTCATCCCTATGCCGGATGTTGAACTATTCGGCTGTCATTAGTTAGGAAAAGCAGCATGCTGTGGGCCATCTGCGCAAGTGACTCTGAGGGACTCCCGCCCTCCATCTCCCACTGTATACTGCCACTGTGCTTCTGGGTCATCTGCCTCGTCTTCTACCTCCTGGATGCTCCTGCTCCTCCTCTATTGTCATCTGAGTGGAAAAACCACTGATTTTACCAGACTCTGCTTGTGCTCCAATGTCATCCTCTTTCTCCTCGGTTCAGCCCCCACCGGACTCATGTGGCCATGAGATGTAGTCGCCACTTCTCCCTGACCAGATAGATTTTGCAGCATGAGTTCCAGGACATGAAGCCGTGGAATGACGTTTTATTCATCCGCAGTTCTGGCGACTGACTATCAAATGGTTTTCTTCAAACAGCAGGTGTCACACATGACCTGCCATGGCTGACATCAAAGTTACCCAGGGGAGTACTCCCGTCCGCTTGCATCATCAAAAAATCATTAATGGCTTTTCTCGTTCTTACAGACGGTCTACATATGGAGGCTGGAATTCCAACGGGTGGAAACATTGGAAAATAAGACAAGTAGCAAACTGAAGCAGCACTCCGTGGTAAAAGAAAATAAGGCTTTTATTCCACCATCAAACAATGGTGGAATAAAGCCTTATTTTCTTTACTACAGAGTGCTGCTTCATCGTTTGCTACAAATTTAGTGAGGTTTGTATCAGAACCCCTTCGAAGACCTGCACCCAAAAGACTATGTTCACGGTGCTGCTCTACAACTGCTTTTTTATCTACTGGAAAACATTAGCCTATGTTGGGGGAGGTCTTTCTGTCTCTGCAAATCAAGGAGGGGTGTTCTTGGCTTTGTAAGAATGGCTGAAGTGCATGCACAGTTTTCCTGGCCATTTTTAGAATGTCTTGCAGATGGTGGAACACTTCATGAACCTGTTGACAACCAGATTGAAAACGTGCACCATGCAGGGCGCATGGGCCATCCCTCCTCGGTGCAGTGCGGACAACTGTTCCTCTGACGGATTGGACAATGCACAGGATTTAATATCGTAAATTGTGTCGCAAGAACGCGCACTTACAAGAACCGGGAAGAAGAAGGTGAACTCCGGCGGAACTCAGCGGGGAAGCGACAGATGCAGGAAATAGTTTTTAATATGAGAGTAGGGTCTGAAAGTAATGGCTATCGGCATCCAGATGATGCATTCAAATTGTACAAAAAAGCAAGGGATGCCCATAATGTATCATAAATTATGAAAGCTTTATTATCAGTGAATATCAAAACACAACATTTAAAAAGCACTAACAGTGCTCGAACACACCAGTAGACCCCCGTGACTATAGAAGATAAGTAATAGTGTAATCAGGAAAAAACGTAACAGCAGCAATAGAAAATATCATCAAGTAAATGTCAAATCCACAAGTTGGTATAAATCCAAGCTGCTGTACAGCAGATCAGACCATATTACCTATGTAGCATGGATGTAAGAATTAGGCACCGAGAGCTAGGAGGTCCCCACCGCGTTTCGCTGTTAATTAAAAAAATTGGCCAATTGACATGTTTAAATCATCCATCACACAAAAAAAATTCTATAAATCACAATCAAAAAACTTTATGAACACCCAAAAAAGTACAAATAAAATCTACAGACAATTTCACATAAAATAAGCCCTCATGCAGCCAAATTGACAAAAAATGTCAAAGTTTACGGCGCTTGGAAGGTGCAGTATTTCAATAGTATTTCATTATGCAAAGGAAGGACATTTTTTTAAATGAACCCTATATATTTAGCATCAATGTACTGCAATTAGCATGTAAATGTAAACATTTGGATTTCGGTTTTATGATAAAGGCCAGAAAAAGGTTTATTAGAAAGAATCAGATTTGCATTTTCTAATATGCGGCACAGAAATGGTAAAAAGTTCACCAGAAGGATACATGAAACTCATAAGCTAAAACAATAACAACCTTTAAAACAATATGCAGCACCAATGTACCTTCCTAGCGGCGCCAAACTTACCAACATAAATACCTATACACTGCAATGGGAATATGCATGGGCCAAAATTATAATTAATATAACTAATTTGTTTCTTCCTTGTTCCATGGACATTAGGAAACTTGCTACTAATATAAATTAAAACTATTATGATAGTACATATGTGGGCAAAAAATCTGCTATATTTTATAGCAGTTTCTTCAACCATTAACCCCGCACTCCTTACCTGTTTTCCATGTTAATGCCCAGGCCATTTTCTTTTTTAATCAATGATTCTACAAAGCTATAACTTTTATTTTTCTGTAGTATAGTTTGCATGGGACAAAATGTTCTTTTTAATAACACAATATTGGGTATTCATATGTCATATTAATGAACTGTTTTGACTAGAGATGGGTGAATTTATTGAAATTTGGTTCGAAACCGATTCGCCAAATTTTTTTTTTAATTTGATTCGACCTGAATCGAATGATGACAAATCACATTAAAAAACATGTAGTTCCTGGCTGCAGAGAGCATGTAGGGTGTTTAAGAATGTTGTGCCATGGCTCAAATATGCATAGGGAGCGTGGTTTGGTCTTCAAACAATGCTGTGTTTTTAGTATGACACGCACATGACAGCCGCCGCTCAGAATCGCTTCACTCTCCAATTACATGTGCACTTACGAGGTCAACTTCACCAAATAAGTGAAGCGGGAACAGCCCTGACAAGGAACTGTCTGTGCCAGCTCGAAAGAAGTGAGCTGAGGGCCAAGATTCCACTATAACATCAAAGAGTGCACTCTTTTTACACTGACATGCAGATCATTAAACGTGAATACACGTAGAAACCCCCCAAGGAGTGGGAGAGGTGTCGCAGTAATTTGCATAGACGTCACCGCATCATTTTGCCTTCATTTCATCCGACAGTGTCCGCTTTTTAATTGGTCAATAATTCAAAACCAAAAACAAATAGGAGTTGATCCAAAACAGATGTGACCAGTAAATGGGATATTTGCATGTCCTCTGTGTGCTGTTTCCACTCCATTGGCTTTTGACTATCAATCCTGAGGCTTTTCATTCCATCTGACAGAAAAATGAAGGGGAAATCCAAACATAGTGGCAACGTCATGAGTGGTAGAGGGTGAAAACAGCATTATGGAAATCACAGGGTGTTCCAGGGAAGCGGTCAGTTGGCAGCAGCAAGAGTAGGCCGCAGAGTGGCACAATGACAAATATGGAGTGGTGACGGGAAACATGTAGCCACAGAGTGGCACAACGATAGAGTGTGGAGGTGGCAGAACCTGGTAGGCCACAGAGTGTGGAGGTGGCGGCAGTAGCAGGAGGCCACAAACGGGACAATGACAGAGTGTGGAAGTCTCCTTGGGGTAACGAGGTCCCCGCCGCACTGAACACCCGCTCTGATGCCACACTACTGGCCGGGCAGGACAGCTTCTCTACTGCAAATCCGAAAGTTGCGGCCACGCATAAAGTTTGGCTGACCAGTAGTCAAGGAGATCCTCTACCTGGGGTGGTAAAGTGCTGTCCAAGTAGGCCACCAGGTCTGCTTCATGTCTGCGCTGCTGGTGGCGGCTACCCTCCTCACTAGGTCGGTGAAGGAAATTGCTCATTAAGGACTCCAGACTAAGGCTGCTGCTGATGAGCTTATACTGCTCCTACCCCCCCCCCCCCATCTCGCCTGAGCAGCCGTGGCAACAGTACGTGAGTGATCACTGCCAGGAATCCGCCTGTCAGACCTGAACAGCGGATGGACAATGGCGCACAAAGGCAGCGGCCAACTGCCTTTTCAGTATTTTCTCTATAGTACACCAGCCTGTTCCTCCCTCTCAGCAGTTGAAAAAATTCACCCATTTTTGAACGGTAAGCGAGGGTCCAAGAGGGTGGAGAGCCAAAGTCATCCCTATGCCGGATGTTGACTATTGCTGGTCATTAGTTAGGAAAGCAGCATGCTGTGGGCCATCTGCGCAAGTGACTCTGAGGGACTCCGCCCTCCATCTCACTGTATACTGCCACTGTGCTTCTGGGTCATCTGCCTCGTCTTCTACCTCCTCGGATGCTCCTGCTCCTCTCTATTGTCATCTGAGTGGAAAAAACCACTGATTTTACCAGACTTGCTTGTGCTCCAATGTCACCTCTTCTCCTCGGTTCAGCCCCCACCGGACTCATGTGGCCATGAGATGTAGTCGCCACTTTCTCCCCCTGACCAGATAGATTTTGCAGCATGAGTTCCAGGACATAAGCCGTGGAATGACGTTATTCATTCGCAGTTTCTGGCGACTGACTAATAAGTGGTTTCTTCAAACAGCAGGTGTCACACATGACCTGCCAGTGGCTGACATCAAAGTTACCAGCGGAGGAGTACTCCGTCCGCTTGCATCATCAAAAAAATCATTAATGGCTTTCTCTGTTCTTACAGACGGTTCTAACATATGGAGGCTGGAATTCCAAGGGTGGAAACATCGGAAAATATCAGCATGTAGCAAACGATGAAGCAGCACTCCGTGGGTAAAGAAAATAAGGCTTTTATTCCACCATCAAACAATGGTGGAATAAAAGCCTTATTTTCTTTACCACAGAGTGCTGCTTCATCGTTTGCTACAAGTTTAGTGAGGTTTTGTATCAGAACCCCTTCGAAGACCTGCACCCAAAAGACTATGTTCACGGGTGCTGCTGCTCTACACTGCTTTTTATTCTATGGAAACATTAGCCTATGTTGGGGGAGGTCGTTCTGCTTCTGCAAATCAAGGAGGGTGTTTTTGGCTTTGTAAGAATGGCTGAAGGCATGCACAGTTTCCTGGCCATTTTTTAGAATGTCTTGCAGATGGGTGGAACACTTCAGAACTGTTGACAACCAGATTGAAAACGTGCAAATGCAGGGCGCATGGGCCATCCCTCCTCGGTGCAGTGCGGAACAACATGTTCCCCCTTTGTCTGTCACCATGGTTCCGATTTTTCAGTGTCACAGAAAAAGCCACAGATTGATTTCTCTTGCATGACGCGGAGCATTTCCTCCCCTGTGACTTTGTTCGCCCCAGGCAGACCAGTGTAGAACTGCGGGCACACCACTATGTCCTGACATGTGGTATGATGGAGCAGCACTTAGGCTTATGGCGCCTGAGGTGGGGTGGAGAAGGAGGAGGCAGACACTGGCGGCAGGACGCCAGTTTGAGAACGTGGAGGAGAAGTGGCGTCTCTTGTTCAAGCTGTTGGTGTGGCGGGGCGGGAAGCACATTCACCCAGTGGGCCGTAAAGGACATGTACTGGCCCCTGACCGGTAGTTAAAGCTCCACATGTCCGCCCGCTGCACGTGCACCTTGGAAGAAACTGATAAGCTCAGGACTGGCCCACCTTCTGTTCTACATATTTGTGAAGGGCTGGCACTGGAAACCTCAGTTTGGAAACAAGCCATTAGTTTTCTGAAGGGTGCAGGCCATCACACTTGGAAAGGACTGCAGTACCAACAACTTGGACAGAGCACAGTCAGCTTCTGCACCTTAGGATGGCAGGACGCATACAGTTGTCTTTTTGTGATCGCCCCGTGCAAAGACTGCTGCCACCATGCGTAGCGAAGAGCAGGAGCATCTGGACCGGGAGATGATGTCAAAGACAAACAGCTCTCTTCGGCAGAGGTGCTGGAGCCTTGACTGGCTGAAATGGCATGTGTGCCACTAGGTGTAGCTAATGTTGCTGTGGCGGCAGGATGGAGATCCACTTCTGTACCACGTTTCTCCCAGGCCATTGGATGGAGACGCTGCATGTGTTGACACAGGGCACTGGTGCCAACGTTAGCTCGCTGGCCACACTTTACTTTCTGACCGCAGATTCTACAAATACACACACTCGGCTCCTCTTGTGTCTTAAAAAAAAACCTGCCAGAAACCGCTGAGGTGGGATGATTTTACAGCCAAACACTCGTGCGGGTGACGACCTAATTCTGCTGCCTGCTGAGCCTTTGTGCCCCTGCTTACTTGGACCTGTGAAGGGGGGTTTTGTACCCCAGCGGGCCCCTTGGCTCCCGTCCTCGCACTGCTGCCACACCCTGCTGACTCATGGCCACAGTAGCGACTTGCTGCCTGCTTTGCTGCCTGATTTGGGTAAGCTGTCACCCTCTTCTACTGAGGATGATGATGAATTCCTGGCTTCCCACCACCTCCCAAGGAGCGATTGGGCTACGAATAGAGATGAGCGAACATATCGTCTGAGCTTGATGACTCGTTCGAGCATTAGCGTACTCGAAACTGCTCGTTGCTCGGCACGAATACTTCGCCCGCGCTCGAGAAAATGGCATCTCCCACACCGTTTGCTTTTGGCGGCCAGAGAAACAGAGCCAATTCACAAGCCCAGGAGACTCTGCACTCCACCCAGACATGACGTGGTACCCTAACACGTCAATAGCAGTGGTTGCTGGCCAGATCAGGTGACCTGGACATAGACTAGCCCCTGCCCCGCCGCTGCTTTTGGATCATTCTTCTGTTCCCTGGATGCCCGCTAGGGGAGAGAGGCTGACTGCTGGTCAGGGACAGGTTAGGGTGCTAGTAGATTATGTTAAGGCAGGAGGATTCTACAAGAACCAACAGCCCCTTCTTAGGCTACATAACGTATAAACATTTTTTTTATTTATTTGCTTTGTGGCTTGGGCTTGCTGGCACATAGTAGTGCAGCTGTACCATATTGTGAGGATTTGCAGGGGACTTGTACTTGGTTTAGCTCTTAGTGACACACATATCCCCCTCAAACCCAAAGTGGGACACTTACTAGGGTTTGATGAATTAGGCAGAGTCTGATGATTTTTTTTTTTTTTTTTTTTTTACCTTATTTCATTTATAGCTCAAACTCATCTTTGACAAAGCAGGTGTGCTTTCAGTGTAGGCACTACAAAAATAGCCCATAGAGAACTTTCAACGGCTTACTTAGGCCTACAATAGCGTTATATTTTCCTTTTTTTTTTGTTTGTGGCTGGGCTTGACGGCATTAGTAGTTGAGACTAGTACCATATTGTGAGGGAATTTGTGGGTAGACCTGCGGGGGACGTTGGTTAGCTCTTAGTGGACACAGCATATCCACCTCAAAAACACCGAAGGGGACAATTATTAGGGGTTTGATATAGAATTAGGCAAGTCTGATTGATTTATTTTTAAAAAAACACATTTTTTTTTTTTACCCTTTACATTTTTTAATAAAGCTCCAAACTCATCTCAACAGCTGTGCTTTCTCGTGTGAGGCTTACAAATACGCCATAGGGAGAACCCCACGGCGTAACTTGAGCTACATAGCGTTTATTTTTCTTTTTTTTTTTTTTTTGTTTGCTTGTGGTGGGGGGTATTTGCTGGCATTAGTTACTGCAGCTAGTACCATATGTGTAGGCAATTTGCTGGGAGACCTGCGACCGGTTTGTGTTTTAAGCTATTAGTGACACGCATATCCACCTGCAACACCGACGTGAGACATTTATAGGGGTTTTGATTAATAAGGCAGCTAGGTCTGCTGAATTTATTTTTTTTGTATACCTTTTATTTCATTTATTAGACTCAAAGTCATCAGGCAACAGCACAAAATTCCCCAGTCTGTGTGCTGTAGTGTAGGTTGAGGAACAAGCCATAGCAATAAATAGCATCGTTTTGTTAAAAAAATAAACAAAAAAAAACACAATAGAAAACAAAAATAAAAAAGTTACAAAGCTTAATTTAATTTGGAAATATCTAACCCAGGCTAGGGGAGAGGGAACAGGGCGTGGAACGGTGGGCCGTTCCAACTACTTGCAGGGGTCAGAGGTGCCGTGGTCTGGGCGGGTGTGGGACACCACCTGCTGATGGGGGGAGCAGGGCACCCGCAGAGTCAATCCCGAGGTTCATCACATGGTCTCAAGTTACTTGGACTCTGTGGTAGGCCACTTTTGAGGCCAGAAACAGTGTCGAAGAGGTGATGTCGTGGGATCTAGCGGACAATTGCTTCTAGCCCTTTGTCCCACCAGTCAGTCTTCCCACGCATCACCCATGTCAAACCGAAATGCCTGCACTCCTCCAGTCCTTCCACCTCAGCCCTCCTTCCACCCCCAGCTGCCCCTCCAGCCAAATTTGGCCATAATGAAGCGGAACCCCATACTCTTAAGGAAACTGTTTTCTGGACTCGTCCACGTCACAAATCACACTTGTGTCCTGCCTGACTGCTGAGCTATTGTTTCTTCTCCGATGCCCAGTTTTCCCACCAGTCGCAGGTCTGTGGGTGATGATGCCAGATTTATTTCCGTAGTGGAAGAGTGTGTACCCAGAGGTGTCGACGATGAGGAGACACCAGTTGTCAGCAGTGGGGGTGAAGTGTTGTCAGGGCAAGGAAGTCCGAGGGTGGGAGCAACGACGGAGGGATGTAGGGATGATGATGGGCACAGACCAAGCCTGGGTTGATAGGCGGGTCGGTGAAACAAACCCAGTGCTTCTGAGACGGAGGCGAGTCCTATAGGCAGAACAGGTGGGAGATAGGCAGGTGGGGGCCAGCGGAGAGGCGGGGCCAGAGCTGGTGCATCAGCACGCCAAATGTTGCCTAGTCAGCAGCTCGTGGCGAGTGGCTAGATTTCAGAAGTCTGGAGGTTCTTAAAGAAAAACACCGGATGACCGACTGACCTGTGGTGTGCAACTTTGGTTCACCAAGAACCAGGAATCAGAGGGGTTCACCATACCTAGCCTTAACTACCACCAGTACCTGGAGCAGGCATCTGATGCTAAACAACCCCACTACAATGGCACACAAGCACCCGTTCACATTATGGCCGGGCACACCACTGATCCTCCTTCCCCTGTGTATCTGCTAGTCAGCCCCCTGCCCAGGAACCCGCGCCAAACACCTCTCCGTGCGAAAACCCCATGCTCTCGCCCCGAGCGTCCTCCGCAGCTATACCCAAGCCGCACGGAGCTAGCTCCAGCCCAGACTGCCATGGGGGGGAGCGGCAAAAAGGGAGGGAGAGCGCAACCCACCCACACATCGTGCCCTCAGTGCCCTGCAACGGTCCACATCAAGGTGACCTGTCTCAGCTGCTTAGGCCGAGATGCCCCTGCCTCATAGGCTGTCAGAGACCGAGCCTTTCGAAATTACCTTATGAGCAGCGGCCCCACCCCCTCGGTATTCGGGTCCCAGTCCGACCACTGTACTTTTTGTTCCCGAGTGATGTGGCCGTCCCCAGCCACTGGCACAAGCTCGTGTCAGATGAACCATTCATCTGTTGCCCTCGACCAACGCCGTTTATTCTGACAGAAGGTCCACCTGACCACGAGGACAACGTGGACGAGTGGGCTGCCGGGCTCGGGCCACTATATATCCGCGCGACGGCACGTGTGCGGTTTTACTTGGTGCAGGCTGGGACCGAGTCTTGACCCCCTGCGGCTGGTCCCATTATTACTGCGACCGCCGATGGATGGCGGGGCGGTCCTGTCCAGGTGTTTCTTCAGGCCTACTACTTGCCTCCTCCGCCCCCCGACCTCCTCCATCCTGTTACCTCGCAACGAGCATCCGGGGGTCATGGCGCCATCTCCTAAGCTGGCAGGGAGCAGCGAGTTGCCGTCGCAGGCGACCGAGCGACGCGTCGGGTCCAAACTGCTGAGCCTTAGCGATATAACAAGGCACACCGCCGCAAGAACTATTAACAGAGGCATATCACGGCGCAGACGTGATGCTTGGGGCTGGGCACCCCCTGGAACTGAAGCCAGGCCCATGGGTTGTGTGGACAACGGCCCGTAACCTGGTGCGGCTCTGCACTCGGGCAGACTGACACATGTTCCAGCCTGGGCCCATACTGTGTTCAGGCAATGGAAGTCACCAATGCGTTCCCCTGCATATCGCTCACAGCAAGGTGAGCCGCAGTTCACGAATGTGGCGGAATCGGGATTTTCAGGAAGTCCGCACAGATGCTGCATTTCTCTCAGGAGCGAAAAACAAAGCGGCCGGCCTGCCCTCCAACTGCCCCGCTCACGACCTGTTGTGGCGACAGTGCCCGACGTGGTGGAATTCAACACTGACAATTGATTTACCTAGAGTTCCTGTTACCAGCAGCGCCGAGCTGATTGTATAGACGCCAATTGTCAACTATTCCCCGAACTGGTAGTCAGGTCAGTCAGCCTTCCTCAGTCTACAAGGAGGAGTGGCATGGAATTTCTGGAATAAGTCTGTCAGGGTGTGAAGTTACTTTTGAGGCGCCTCAAAACACAGATGGTCAGGGCGATGGCGCCATCAATCATAAGCTTCATCTTAACCAATCCCGCTGCTTGGCCTGGTGAAAACTCTCTGGTTCAGCATCAATGGGAAGCTTGCGCTCCTCACAACGAACGGGGGCAAAGAAGAATATTGGGACAGTTAAGAAAACATGGACAGTCAAGGCCAGTGAGGGGAATGTGCTATCTTATCTTGCGCGTTTGGGACTCTGGCGTCATTATGGCAGATTTCATGCTAAAGCTGGCTATACCCCGTGCAACCCCTCGCGTTCAAGAAGTATATTCCAGCACCGTATAGGGGATTCCACTCATCCTGGAACCACGGTACACAGCAAAATCTTTCCACTCTATCCCTGGAGTAGGAAAAGGAGAGTCGATGAAGATGCATGAATACCAGCAGGCCTGGTTGCACAAGCTGAACCAGTATTTCCCTTTCTGACAGCGCCTTAGCGCGGGAGGGCGTACTTTGCTGGGACAGTAGCGGGATGAGAGGCGACAGGCAGCGGTTGTCCACCACTGGCAGGGGTAAGCCTTTAACAAAAGGCCGCTTTTGCCAGTTTTTTATGTCAATCCCCCCCATGCAAGACACTGTGCACCTGTCCCAAGTCCTCTACGGCAAGTAGGGTGATCTTTACAGAAAGATGGTGAGGAGAGTACGTATTGACCAAGACATCGTCCTAAATGATCCCAAGACTCCCCTACAACTACTGGTTCAAGCTGGACTGTGGCACGTAACTGGCGTGTCCAGCCTTGGAGTTCCTGCCTGCCCTGCCGCATACGTGTTTGTCCGCAGAGCTGGTTTTCATGTGCAGCTGGTGGCATCATCACCGATAAAGGCGTACACGCCTGTCGACTGACAGAGCTGACGGCTGACGCCTTATCAAGAGAATAAGCCTGGATTTCATCTGCATTTCCATTCTCCACCAGGTGAGAAGAAGCTGAACCTGAATAAGTAGCAAACTCCTCCTCCTATTGTCCTCCGTCTCCTCCTCTTTTTTGTACACTAAAGCAGAGGAAACTGGGCATTTTTTTCTAGGCCACTGGCCTCGGCTATAGTACTTATGTATTAATTTTTTCTGGAGGGCAACCACTTACCCTGTCCTCTTGTTAAATTAAATAAATTTATAAAACAATTTTGGGAGTGCAACGTACAGGCACCCATCTATGTAATTTTTCCTGGAGGACCAGCTTCATACCGCTCGCCTGGTTTGAAAAATTTCTTTTTTGGACTGGCCACATACAGGCACTCAATTTTATTAATCTTTTGGAGGCCAGCTACCTGCTCCTCTGGTTTGAAAAACTTTTTTTGACTGCCACATACAGAGGCACTCACATCTAATGTATTTCTGCAGGAGCAGCTACCTGCTCCTACTGGTTGAAACTTGTTGACTGCCCTACAATACAGGCACTATCCAAATTAAAGTCGTCCCATAGCAGCCTCCAACACGTCGTTCTTTTTAGCTGCCTTCACACGTGTTCTCCATTGTACTACCTCCACACTCATAGCCAAGCGCGCCTCTCAAAAGTAGTCCATATAGAAGCTGCCTCAAATAAATGGTCCCCCCTATCAAACGAGCTGTGGTCAGGCAGAATTTGATTGTTTTTCATGGCTTTTCATGTTACAAACTTTTTTGTCGCCACCCTGCGTGTAATCCACAAAATATACTGGCACAAAACTTATTTACAATATTTACCAATATTTTTTCAACTCACGCTTCTTTCGTCTGCGCATTCTGTGTACCATTTCCCCTCACCCGCACAGAACCAAAAACTTATAAGAACGTACTACACTTGATCTTATAATAAAGGTTCTTAGAAGTTGCTGTTTTGGGAGTGACCTAGAGACATGGGCTTTTTGGATTGGCGAAAGCCTCGCCTGGCACGAGCCCAGCTCCATCCCAAGATCCAACAACATAGTGTAAAAATTTACACATATTACTGCAGCACCTTTATTATCTATATTTAGTTCGACGTTCTCCCTATACATGGTCCCTTATCAAACGAGCTGGTGTCTAAGCAGAATTTTGGGTTGTTTCATGGGCCCCTCCCTACTCAAATCTTAAACCTAACTATTGGTCGCCACCCTGATGTGCTAATCCACAAAATTACTGCGCAAATTTTAATCATTTCACCGATATTATTTGGAGCCTTCTGGCTCACCTACCCCCTTTGGTCTTCCTTTCCTTGCACCCATTGCGTTTTAAGACCTGAGTATCCATTGGGGTATGTTGCCCAATTCATCTCTAGCCCGTGCCGCTGCTGCCCGGCCTCTGACCTTGCATAGTCCCTTAGTGCAGTCAATTATTGGATGGTTGTAGATGCCTTATCTAGTGCCTCATTCGGGTCATAGGTCCTTAGGCCAGCTGCTGTTGCCCATAAGTTTGGCATTAATGTGCGCTATTAAAGCGAGCCCTCGAGGCTCAATTGCATGCTTGTTCGCCTCTGGTTCCTTCCATTTTCCGTGTTGTTTTCCCATCCTGTTTAGGTTCCCAAGTGCTTGGCCCCAAGCTTCCCTGTGTGCAGAATCCTTGTTCCCCTTGAAAGTTCCGTCTAGAAAAAGAGTACCCGCGCAGTTTAGTGAAGCTAATTCTAGTTATTAACCCCTTAACCCGTACCGGACATGGGTGTTACTGTAAGGCCAGTCGCAGGGGGGGAAGTATGAGCGGGCTAACGGGATGAGACCCTCTTCATACTCAGGGGTGTTTGCTCTAAAATGGAGCAAACACCCGTCGCTAACACCCACAATCGTGCTAGCATTGCTTGATCACCACTTGCCAAAGCTGCCAGACAGCAATAAAGAGCCTCAGCGGCGTATGTGTGGCACCGCACTCTTGGCTTTGAATCTGAGTCCTCGGGGACAGCCCGGGTCACACAAAGACTTGCACAATCTGGCACATTGTGATAGCCGATGTACAAAATCCACCATATACTGTAGTATGGCAGTATATGGGTAGGATCAATCAGAAAACCTAGGGGTCAAAGGACCCTGTAGGCTGAAAAATAGTAAAACATAAAATATGAAAAAAAGTTTTTGTTAAAAATGAATTAATTTGAAAGATAAACAAAAATTTCAAAATCACCCCCTTTCCCTAGAAAAATGAATAACTATTAAATAAACCGTAAAAAGAGTAAAAACATGTTAGGTATCACCGCCATAAAAAGTCACCAAAAATGTTGGCATAAAGTTCCCCAGAAATTGACACCCACCCACAGCTACGTACACCAAAGGAGTGAAAACGTTATTAGTCCCTAGATGGCCAAAATGAAGAATTTTTTTTTTGTAAAGGTGTTTGAATTTTTTGTAAAATATGAAAACATTATTAAAACATGTCTAAAATTGATGGCAACGACCCAAAGGAATAAAGGAGAATTATTGGGGGCACACAGTGAACTGAAAGCTGTAAAAATCCAAGCCCACAAGAAATGGTTTTGCAAGCGTTTTCATAATTTCACTGCATTTGGAATTTTCCGGCTCCCAGTACACGGCATAGAATATTATGAATTGACAGAAAACAAAGCCAAAATACCACCAGCCTTTATTTTTAGAATGTCTTGCAGATGGGTGGAACACTTCAGGAACCTGTTGACAACCAGATTGAAAACGTGCACTATGCAGGGCGCATGGGCCATCCCTCCTCGGTGTAGTGCGGACAACATGTTCCTCCCATTGTCTGTCACCATGGTTCCGATTTTCAGTTGTCACAGAAAAAGACACAGATTGATTTCTTCTTGCATGACGCGGAGCAGTTCCTCCCCTGTGTGACTTTGTTCGCCCCAGGCAGACCATGTGTAGAACTGCGGGACACCACTATGTCCTGCACATGTGGTATGATGGAGCAGCACTTAGGCTTATGGCGCCTGAGGTGGGGGTGGAGAAGGAGGAGGCAGACACTGGCGCAGGAGCAGCAGTTTGAGAACGTGGAGGAGAAAGTGGCGTCTCTTGTTCAAGCTGTTGGTGTGGCTGGGCGGGAAGCACATTCACCCAGTGGGCCGTAAAGGACATGTACTGGCCCTGACCGTAGTTAAAGCTCCACTCAGTTGGCAGCAGCATGAGTAGGCTGCAGAGTGGCACAATGGCAAACTATGGAGGTGGAAGAAACATGTTGGGCGGCAGAGTGGTACAATGATAAGAGTTTGGAGGTGGCGGCAGCAGCAGGGGGTCAGAAAGTGGCACAATGACCTCCTCCTCCTCCAGTTCAGCCCCCACCGGACTCATGTGGCCAAGAGATGTAGTCTCCAGTGCCCTGAATAGGCAGATTTTGCAGCGTGAGTTCGAGGACATGAAGGAGTGGAATGACGTTATTCATCCCGCAGTCCTGGCGACTGACAAATAACGTGGCCTCTTCAAAGGGCCTAAGCAAATGGAGCGCACCAGACTTCATCTTCATCAGAGGGTCCTGATCGGGGACCGTGTAAGTAAATTTGCCCCATTGATTTCTTCTTGCATGACGCAGAGCAGTTCCTCCCCTGTGTGACTTCGTTTACCCAGGCAAACCAGGTGTAGAACTGCGTGACACCGCTGTGCCCTGCACATGTGGTATGGTGGAGCAGCACTTGTGGAGGCTGAGGTGGTGGTGGCCCAGGAGCAGCAGTTTGACAACGTGGAGGAGAAAGCGCCGTCTCTTGTTGAAGTTGTTGGTGTGGCTGGGCGGGAAGCACATTCTCCCAGTGGGCCGTAAAGGACATATTCTGGCCCTGACCATAATTACAGCTCCTCATGTCCGCGCTGCCGTGCACCTTGGAAGAAACTGATAAGCTCAAGGACTGGCCCACCTTCTGTTGTACATATTGGTGAAATTGCGGCTTGGAACTCTCCACCTCGGTTCGGCACAAGCCAATAGTTCTCTGAAGGGTGCAGAGTCCACGACTTGGAAAGGGGGCACAGTCAGCTTCTGCACCTTAGGATGGCTGGACGCATAGAGTTGTTTCTTTGTAATCGCCTCGCTCAACGACTGCTGGCGCCATGCGTAGCGAGAGATATCTGAACTGGGAGATAATGTCAAAGCAAACAACTCCCTTCGACAGAGGTGCTGGAGCCTTGACTGGCTGAAAAGGCATGTGTGCCACTGGGTGCTGCTGCTGTTGCTGCACCTGCAGGATGGACCTCCACATCTGTTCCACATTTCTCCCAGGCCATTGGATGGTGACACTGCATGTGTTGACGCAAGGCCGTGGTGCCAACGCTAGCTCCCTGGCCATTCTTCCCTTTCTACCCACAGATTCTACGTATATCAACGCTCGGGTCCTCTGGTGTCTTAACAAAAAACTGCCACACCGCCGAGGTGGTGATTTTACTGCCAACACTCTGCACTGAGCGACTACTACCGCCGCTGCCTCGCTGAGCCCTTGTGCCACTGCTTACTTGGACCTGTGAATCAGGATTTGTACCCCGCGGCCGTTTGGCTCCCGTCCTCGCACTGCTGCAGCCAACCTGCTGACTCACGGCCACAGTAGCAACTTGCTGCCTATTCCGCTGCCTGACGCGCAAGCTGACACTCTTTTCTGCCGACGATGTTGATGAATCCCTGGCTTCACCTGGCTCCTAAGTGAGATCGGCTACATCATCATCAATTTGCGTTTCCCGGTCACTGGTACTGTCCTCATAGGTGTCAGTATGCACAGTCTGCCTACTGCACGAAGCAGCAGAAGTTTGCCCCATCTCTTCACTGCCAAGCAGCTAGTAGCTCTCTGGCTGCGGGAAAGGAACAGAACAGAGGCTGGTTGAGGAAAGGTGAGGGCCGCTGACCTGCTCCTGGGCCATGCCAACTAATTGGACTCTTTGCTGGGGTTGTCAGATGTTATATTTGAGGTATTTGGGTTGTTGATCAACACACTGCCGCTAGATGACAATGGCAGTTCTGGCCTCACAGAGTGACCCCTGCTGCGACGTCCTCTTACTGTGCTGCGACCTCTGCCTGCTCCAACTGCCACGTCTCTGTCTGACATAGTGCTTAATCAACTATGTGGATTTTACACTGATTTCTTGCTCTCAACTTTAGCAACAAAAAGTATTGGAATTTGGGTTGTACAGATGTCCCAAAATGCACACTCTGGGATTGGAGCAGAAATCGCAACAGCACATGCACAGTACAAGCAGCTGGACGCTACAGACAGCACATGCAGTTTAAAATGACAGGATTGGAAATGGCTGACTGTTTTTATAGGGCTGTGACATCACAAAAGCCTGCCGGTCGCTGATTGGTTTACAGGTCTGCAGATGTCATTGAGGTTGTTCTTTTCTCCTTCCCATAGTCCTCTGCCTCATGTAATACATTGTGCTCAAGCCCATTTAACTTAAAAAGAGAGAAAAAGAAACTTTGTTCCAAAGAATCAACGTAAACTTTGGATTCGTGACAAATTGAAATTTCCATGAAATTTGTATCGAATTCCACTTAGTTAGAATCATTTCACCCATCTCTAGTGATGGTAGAACCTCCTCTTCTCTAGGTGTAGAGGATGCCCCCTGTCTATGGTGATGGTAGAACCTCCACTCCTCTAGATGTAGAGGATGCCCCCTGTCTATGGTGATGGTAGAACCTCCTCTCCTCTAGGTGTAGAGGATGCCCCCTGTCTATGGTGATGGTAGAACCTCCTCTCCTGTAGGTGTAGAGGATGCCCCCCATCTGTACCACGTTTCTCCCAGACCATTGGATGGAGACGCTGCATGTGTTGACACAGGGCTACGGTGCCAACGTTAGCTCGCTGGCCACACTTTACTTTCTGCCCGCAGATTCTACATACACACACACTTGGCTCCTCTTGTGTCTTAAAAAAAAACTGCCAGAACGCCGAGGTGGGGATTTTACAGCCAACACTCTGCGCTGCGTGACGACTAATTCTGCTGCCTCGCTGAGCCCTTGTGCCCCTGCTTACTTGGACCTGTGAAGTGGGGTTTGTACCCCAGCAGCCGCTTGGCTCCCGTCCTCGCACTGCTGCCACCCTGCTGACTCACGGCCACAGTAGCGACTTGCTGCCTGCTTTGCTGCCTGACGTGTAAGCTGTCACCCTCTTCTACTGAGGATGATGATGAATTCCTGGCTTCACCCACCTCCCAAGTGCGATTGGCTACGAATCATCATCGATTTGTGTTTCCCTGTCACAGCTATTCTCCTCAACTGTCTCAGTATGCACAGCCTGACTACTTGCAAGTGCAACATAACCTCCTGTGCCACTCTCCACATCTCTATTTTACCGCCTACTGCACAAAGCAGCAGATGTCTGCCCCACCTCTTTACTGCCAAGCAGCTGCCTACTGTCCTCAAGGAGTTCATCATCGCTGTGTAGTGGCGCTGAGCCCAGACCACCTAGTAGATCTCAGGCTGAAATGAACAGGACAGAGGCTGGTTAAGGACAGGTGAGCGCTGCTGACCTGCTGCTGGGCCATGCCAACTAGGTGTTGTATCTGATTAGGCCATGGACTCTTGGCTGGGGTTATCAGATGTCATCCGGGAGGAAGTGGATGACCGAGTCAACCAATCGACAACCTTTGGGTTGTTTATCAACACACTGCTGCTAGATGACAACGGCAGTTCTGGCCTCAGAGTCACCCCTGCTGCGACATCCCCTTACTGTGCTGCGACCTGTGCCTGCTCCACCTATCACCTCTCTGTGTGACATATTGGTTAATCAACCATGTTGATTTGACACGGATCTACTTTATCTACCAGAAAAACTTGAAATTTGGGATATACATAAGCACAAGAACTGACACCCTGGGATACGAGAAGAAATCACTACAGAAAGTATGTGGATTTTACACAGAATTCTTCCTATTCACTTCAGCAACAAAAAAGAACTGCTATTTGGGGTATACAGATCCTTCAAAATGGACACCCTGGGATTGGAGCAAAAATCGCTTCAGAAAGTATGTGAATTTTACACAGATTTCTTTCTATTCACTTTAGCAACAGAAAAAAACTGCAACTTGGGGTATAAAGATCCCCCAAAACATACACCCTGGGATTGGACCAGAAATCATTACAGAAAGTATATGAATTTTACACAGAATTTTTCCTATTCACTTCAGCAGCAGAAAAAAACTGCCCCAAAACGGACACCCTGGGATTGGAGCAAAAATCCCTCCAGCAACTACGTGGATTTGACACAGATTTCTTCCTATTCACTTCAGCAACAAAAAAGAACTGCTATTTGTGGTATACAGATCCCCCAAAACCGACACCCTTAGAGCAAAAATCGCTACAGCACAGTACAGTACAAGCAGTTGGACGCTACAGACAGCACATATAGTGTGAAGTGCCGAGATTAGAATATGGCTGCCTCTTTTTATAGTCTGTGTAACATAACATAGGCCTGCCGGTCGCTGATTGCCTTACAGGTCTGCAGATGTCAAGAGGGGTGTTCCTTTCCCCTTCCCTGACTTCTCTGCCCCATGTAACACGTTGTGTTTGCGCCCATTTTGGTAATAAAGGAGAAAAAGAAAAAACTTTGTTCCCACGAACCACCGTGAACTTTGGATTTGTGATGAATCGAATTTTCCCTGAAATCCGGACCGAATTCCACTTCGTTAGAATCGATTCACCCATCTCTAGTTATAACCCCTTAACCCGTTACCGCACATGGGTGTTACTGTACGTCCAGTAGCAGAGGGTGGAAGTATGAAGCGGGCTCACGGGCTGAGCCCTCTTCATACTCAGCGGGTGTTTGCTCTACAATGGAGCAAACACCCGTCGCTAACACCCACATGTAATGTAATGTGGTCACGTTAAACCTGTATTGTGCTATATCGCAACTATGTTTGTATGTAACTAAGGATCTAGAAACATGTGAGAACTTGCCTCTCGTAGTGTATGTACAGAACTGTAATGTTAAGCCTATCTCTAACTGTGTATAACAATTGCCTGGACACTATGGGGCACATTTACTTACCCGTCCCGTCATGATCCCTGAGGTGCGTTGTCTGATAAGGATTCGGAGCTGCCGCGATTCACTAAGATCGGGCGTCTAATTTCCTGCTTGTGTCGCTTTCCTGCCGAGGTCAGCCGGAGTTCACCTTCTTCTTCCCGGTGCATGTAGGTCCATGGCTTGCCACACAATTTTTAATGTTAAATCCCGCGCTTAGTCCGAATCAGTCAGGTTGTCCGACGGCCACGTCCGCTGATTTGTGTTGAAGAAAGTCGGCGCGATTGCGCCAAAATCCAATCACCCTGTTAAATGCGGCGCAAAACGGAAAAAGTCGGGAAACCCAACGAAAATGCGGTCCGTGGACCCTTAGTAAATGTGCTCCTATGTACAAAAGAATCTCTCCCAGGGGATCGATAAAGTTGTATTGTATCGTATCATATGAACTTGTTCTAAGTAGAGATGAGCGAACATACTCGTCTGAGCTTGATGCTCGTTCGAGCATTAGCGTACTCGAAACTGCTCGTTGCTCGGACGAATACTTCGCCCGCTCGAGAAAATGGCATCTCCCGCCGTTTTGCTTTTTGGCGGCCAGAAACAGAGCCAATCACAAGCCATCGTCCAAGCTTGATGCTCGTTCGAGCATTAGCGTACTCGAAACTGCTCGTTGCTCGGACGAATACTTCGCCCGCTCGAGAAAATGGCATCTCCCACCGTTGTGATTTTTGGCGGCCAGAAACAGAGCCAATCACAAGCCAGGTTTATAGCTCAAACTCATCTTGCAAAGCAGTGTGCTTTCAGTGTAGGCTAGAAAATAGCCATAGGAGAACCCCAACGGCTTACTTGGGCCTACAATAGCGTTATATTTTCCTTTTTTTTGTTTGCTTGTGGCTGGGCTTGCTGGCATTAGTAGTGCAGCTAGTACCATATTGTGAGGAATTGGCTGGGAGAACTGCGACCGTTGTGTTTAGCTCTTAGTGACACGCATATCCACCTCAAACACCGAAGTGGGACAATTTTTTAGGGGTTTGATTACAATTAGGCAGAGTCTGCTAATTTTTTTTTTTTTTACCTTTATTTCATTTTATAGCTCAAAGTCATCAAGCACAGCACAAAATCCAGTTGTGTGCTGTCAGTGTAGGTTGGAAACTAGCCATAGCAATAGGATAGCATCGTTTTGTTAAAAAAAAAAATAAAATAAAAAAAATTAGCTCTAGGCACAGCAGCAGTGCCGTCGCTAAGCGACAGCAGGCGGTGCTCAAACTGCTGAGCCTAGGCGATAAAAGGCACACCGCCCAAGAACTATTACAGGGCATCACGGCGCAGACTGATCTGTGGCTGGCACCGCTGAACCTGAAGCCAGGCATGGTTGTGTGTGACAACGGCCGTAACCTGGTGGCGGCTCTGCAACTCGGCAGACTGACACATGTGCCATGCCTGGCCCATGTGTTAAATCTGATAGTTCAGCGTTTCCTCAAGACATACCCCAATCTGTCTGATTTGCTCACGAACAGAGCGATTGTAGACTGCCAGATGTCAACTTCCACCAGAACTGGTAGTCAGGTCAGTCAGCTTCCTCAAGTCTACAATGAGGAGTGGACATGGATTTCTGATATCTGTCAGGTGCTGAGTAACTTTGAGGAGTCAACACAGATGGTCAGTGGCGATGCCACCATCAACAGCCTCTCCATCCTGCTGCTTGGCGTGTTGAAAAGCTCTCTGGACCAGCAGGCCCTGGTGCACAAGCTGAAACAGTCTTTCCCATCTGACACTTTAGCGGCAGAGGGCGTACTTCTGCTGGACAAAGAGCGAGGGAGAGTAGGCGAGCAGGCAGCTTGTCTACCACTGGCAGGGGTACGCTTTACAAGGCCTTTGCCAGTTTTATGTCACCCCAGCAAGACACTGTCACCTGTCCCCAGTCTTGGCAGAGTAGGGGTGATCTTTACAGAAAGATGGTGAGGGAGTACGTAGCTGACATTACCATCGTCCTAAATGATCACACAGCTCCCTACAACTACTGGGTTTCAAAGCTGGACATGTGGCACGAACTGGAGCTGTATGCCTTGGAGGTTCTTGCCTGCCCTGCCGCTAGCGTGTTGTCAGAGCCGGTTTTCAGTGCAGCTAGTGGCATCATCACCGATAAGTGTACACGCCTGTCGACTGACAGGCTGAGGCTTATCAATCTGAATCAAGCATGGATTTTTCATGATTTCCATTCTCCACCAGGTGAAAGCAGCTCAACCTGAATAATTCTCATGTATGCTCTCCTCCTCATTCTCCTCCTTCTCCTACTCTTTGTACACTAAAGCAGAGGCAACTGGCTATTTTTTTCCAGGGCCAACTGGTTCTAGCTATAGTACTGTATGTATTACATTTTTATGGAGGGCCACATTTGCGCTCCTCAGTATTGCAAATGTTTTTGGAATGCCATATACAGGTACTCTATGTATTTAATTTTTCTCCACAACAAACTTGTTAACTTTGTCGCCACCCTGCTGTGTAATCCACAAAATATACTGGCAAACTTTTATCATTTACCAATATTATTTCAGCGCTTCTTGCGCATCTGTTTACATTCCCCTCACCCGCCAGAACCCAAACTTATAAGAACGCTACTACACTTGATCTTATACAAAAGGTTCTTAGAAGTGCTGTTTGGGGAGTAGCCTAGAGACAGGGGCTTGGATTGGCGAAAGCTCGCCTGGCAGCGGAGCGCCAGCTCCATGCCAAGATCCAACTAACATAGTTTTAACTGCAGCACCTTTAATCTACTACTAGTTCACTGCCTCCATACATGGTCCCCTTATCAAACGAGCTGTGTCAAGCAGAATTTTGGGTTGTTTTCATGGCTTTCATGTCAACTTTGTCGCCACCCTGCTGTGTAATCCACAAAATATACTGGCAAAAATGGGGCTCGTTATTCGAGACGAGCACTCGAGCATCGGGAAAAGTTCGTCTCGAATAACGAGTACCCGAGCATTTTAGTGCTCGCTCATCTCTAGTTATAACCCCTTAACCCGTTACCGTACATGGGTGTTACTGTACGTCCAGTAGCAGAGGGGGGAAGTATGAAGCGGGCTCACGGGCTGAGCCCTCTTCATACTCAGTGGGTGTTTGCTCTACAATGGAGCAAACACCCGTCGCTAACACCCACAATGTGCATCTGCACCTTGATGCTATAGGTGCCCTTTGACTCATTCTGTCGAGCTGGCACAGACGTTACCTTGTGGCTGGCTGCGTTGACCATTCGCTATTTGGTGAAGTTTGCCTCTGAAAGTGATCATGGGATCTTGTTGTGGAGAGTGCCGCGATTAAGAAGCACGGCTGTCATGTGCGTGTCACACTAAAACACTGGGCATTGTTTGCGTCAAACCATGCTCCCTATTGCATATTTGAGGCACAACACAACGTTCTACAACAACCTACAGACTCTCTGCAGCCCGGAAATACCTGTTTGGGAACGTGATTCGACATGATCTGATTGGGTCGAATCAAATTTTCGAACAATTCGGCAAACTTGGCTTTATCAATTTTGAAAAATTTGCCCATTCAGCTGTGATCCATGCCAATGGACAGCCTCGGGTCACACAAAGACTTGCACGATTGCACCTTGTAATAGACGATGTGCAAAAATCCCCATATACTGTCGTATGGCAGTATTAGTAGGATCAATCAGCCAACCTAGGGTTTTTTAAGTACCCTAGGGGATCTGAAACCTACACCAACTGCAGCTACATACCAGCCATCCCAACCATACTATATACAAACCCTCCAGAATGAACTATATAAAGCCACTCCCCACATTAAAAATTTACAGCACCCCCCCAAGCATTAACTATGTACCAGCCCCCCAGCATATATAATATATACCGCACCTGCCAGAATAATCTATATAACAGGCCGCAAACGATATAGCCATCCCAGCGTTATCTCATACAGCTCCCAGCATAACTATATACGCACTCCCAAACACTATTTATATAACATCTTCCCAGCCTTACCTATACACCCCCAGCATTATTTATAAAAACCCCCAGCATTAACTATATATAGCCCCCCTGCCAGAAGTAAACTGTATACAGTTCCCAGTAAAATAATAACACTTTGCTACCTTACTTGTTCCCGCTGAATGAATCCAACTTCTCCTCTTGTGGCTGGTAGACGGATGGTTGAAAGTGTCACAGTGTATGATAGCCCCCAGTTGTATATAACTGTAGTAATAGGAGATAGTCTCTTGTAGTATATAGCAGCAGGACCCCGGTAGTATATAGCCAGTTATTCCCCTGTAGTACATAACCATCCCCTGTAGTATACAGCCGGGAAGCCCTTGTAATATAAGCAGCCAGCCCGCTGTAGTAGATAGCAGACCCTGTAGGATATAGCTAGCCCACTGAAAATATTGGCAGCCCCATGTAGTATAAAGTCCTATGCAGCATATAGCCAAGCCCCCTGAGAATATAGCAGCCCCAGTAGTAAAGCCAATCAGCCTAGTAGGTATAGCTTAGCCACAGCATCAGTTTTACCACCACATAAAAAAATAATCTCACTTTCCGCTGCCTGGGCAGGTCCTATTTGGCACTGCATGTGCACCAGCGGCCGCAACCACTATGCTGTCAGTTGCCGTGCGAATCCGACCTGTCACGGGCGCACATGAAGTAGGCAGAGGACCCTAACAGGGGAGTAGGAAAAAGGTTAGTACGCAGTTTTTGTTTTTTAATACCCGAGATAAGCCGAGTAAGACTTTGTCAGCACAAAAATTGGGCTGACCAATTCGGCTTGAATCGAGTAGAGTAGATAGTAACATACAATTAATCAGAACATCCTTAAGGGGTTTTCCAGTTTTCTACCCATCACCCCTAAACTACAGAGATATTTTCCGAGTATCTGGCATGGATGGATTCCCCAAACGAGAACACAAATTAATGGGGCAGATTACTTACCGGTCCAGTCACGATCGCAGCGCGTTCTCGGCGTGATTCGGGGTTATGCCGGGATTCACTAAGGTCGTCCATAGTGTCACTGCTGTGCTGAAGGTCGCAGTAATTCACCTTCTTCGGCTCAGTGTATGTGAGTGTATTATGCGACACCAAATTTTTTTTAATTAAATCCGTCGGGCTCTACCGGACAGCCATGCCACCTGATTTCTTTTGCGTGAAAGCCGGCTCCATGCTGTGCCACAATTGATCGCGTGCGCCAAAAATCCCGGGCAATTGGAGCAAATCGGAAAAATTCGGGAAACCCGGTGGAAAAATGGAAAAATCGATTCGGACCTTAGTAATGTTGCACCATGAGTTTACGGATTATCGTTCATGGAGCAGAACGCACTGTTGGAACTTTATGCGTTGTATGACACTGAGGGTCGTCAGTGTAAATTCTAATGTATAACATGCAATGTCTAATGTTGCATTCTATCCCTTAAATCCAGAGTGCCAGCTCTTGATTGGTTTCCAAATGTTAGTTGAAAAAGAGTTACCTGAACTAAATAATAACATTCCCTCACAATAACTTATACCTAAATCTTACTCTAAACAATTTTAAAGCCTTGGATACATTAAAAAAAACAAGAACATAGTATCCGCAAATCGGGACAGGGGTGTGGTTTTTGATATCAATATCTACATTTTATTATCATTTCAAATTCTAATGATTCAAAAAAATACCGTAAACTCGCAGACGACCCCACCTGTACATTAAAGCGTTTACTTATGCACACCATGCGGGGGCTCAGCTTGGGTGTGTGGGATGAAAAGACATCTAAAAGATGCTAGTAGACAACCTTGCATGCCCATTTTTCATGGTATAACAAGACACATAAGGATGTCTTCCCGCCCCCTCTACGCCCAATCATTCAGCATTGGGTCCCTCAACGAGAGGTCAGTGCATGGGTTGATGCCCACTACAGCCTTAGTCCTTCGGACACCTGGATTCCTAGAACGTTTCCGAAGTTTTGAGGGTGTTGAAGATTTTGGATGGAAAGCTTCTTATCATTTATGTCAGTTATCTATATTCATGTATTCCACACTACGCAACCATTAATGCGGTGCAATTCATTGCACAAATTAGTCAATACAATACCAATGCTTCAAATGTGTGATACCTGCCATAGACTATCTATTGCAGAATAGTTTTTTTATGTTCAATGGAGAATTTTTTCTGAAACGGCGGTGTCGATGGGTTCCAAATTCCACCTTCATTAGCTATTTTGGTTGTGGCTGGTGGGGAGGAGCAATATATTTTTTACCACATCTAAACCAATTCATGAAAGACATTGGGGCTCATTTACTAAGGCGTCCGCGGAGTAGTGCTTTGTCGGGTTTCCCGTGATCCGATTAAGAGGAGCTTTTCACAGGGGTTTTGGCGCACATGATGGATTTGGCGCATCGGCTGCCAATTTCACGCAAAACACAAACGGGGGGGGGGGGTGAGGGACGGCCGTCGGTCGATCATATGACGGATTTGGAAAAGCACAGGAGTGAATATCGTAAATTGTGTCGCAAGCGCGCACTTACAAGAACCGGGAGAAGAAGGTGTGAACTCCGGCGGAACTCAGCGGGGGAAGCGACAGATGCGGAATAGTTTTATAAAAATGTAGAGAGTAGGGTCTGAAAGTAATGGCCTATCGGCATCCAGATGATGCTTCAAATTGTTACAAAAAAGCAGGATGCCCATAATGTATCAAAATTATGAAAGCTTTATACCAGTGAATATCAAAACACATACATTTAAAAAGCACTAACAGTGCTCGAACAAACCAGTAGACCCAGGACTTAGAATATAAGCGTAATAGCTTGTAATCAGGGAAAAACGTAACAGCCAAGCAATAGAAATATCATCAAGTAAATGTCAAATCCACAAGTGTGGTATAAATCAAGCTGCTGACAGAGATCAGACCATAATTAACCATGTAGCATGGAGGTAAGAATTATGCACGAGAGACTAAGGAAAGTCCACGCGTTTCGCCTGCTTAATTAAAAAAATTGGCCCAACTGACATGTTTAATCATCCATCACACAAAAAAATTCCTATACAATCACAATCAAAAAACTTTATGAACACCAAAAAAGTACCAATAAAATTCTACAGCACAATTTCACATAAAATAAGCCCTATGCAAGCCAAATTGACAAAAAATGTCATAAAAGTTACGGAGCTTGGAAGGTGCAGTATTCAATAGTATTTCATCATGCAAAGGAAGGAACATTTTTAAATGAACCCTATATATTTAGCATCTATGTACTGCAAGTTAAGCATGGTAAATGTAAACATTTGGATTTCGGTTTTATGATAAAGGCAGAAAAGAGTTTATTAGAAAGAATCAGATTTGCATTTTCTAACTATGCGGCACAGAAAGAAAATGGTAAGTAAAAGTTCACCAGAAGGATACATGAAACTCATAAGCTAAAACAATAAACACACCTTTAACACAATATGCAGCACAATTGTACCTTTTCCTAGCGGCGCCAAAACTTACCCAAACAAATAAATACCTTATACACTGCCAATGGGATATGCATGGGCCAAAATTTAATTAATATAACTTAATTTGTTCTTCCTTGTTCCATGGCATTAGGAAACTTGATACTAATATTAAATTAAAAACGATTATGATAGTACATATGTGGGCAAAAATATGCTATATTTTTATAGCAGTTCTTCACCCCTAACCCTTGCACTCCTTACCTGTTTTCCAGTTAATGCCCAGGCCATTTTTTTTTTAATCAATGATTCTAAAGCTATAACTTTTTATTTTTCTGTAGTTAAGTTGCGATGGGGACAAAAATGTTCTTTTTAATAACACCATATTGGGGTATTCAATGTCATATTAATGAACGTTTTGACTAGAGAGGCGTGAAATTTATTGAAATGTGGTTCGAAACCGAAATTCGCCAAATTTTTTTTTATTTGATTCACCTGAATAGAATGATGAAAATCACATTAAACAGAAATGTGAGTTCCTGGATGCAGAGACATGTAGGGTTTGTTAAGAATGTGTGCCAATGCTCAAAATGCATAGGGGAGCGTTGGTTTGGTCTTCAAAACAATGTGTGTTTTAGTATGCACGCACATGGACAGACGCACGCTATTCGAATCGCTTCACTCTTCATTTACATGTGCACTACAGAGTCAACTCACCAAATAAGTGAAGGCGGGAACACAGCATGACAAGGAAACGTCTGTGCCAGCTCGAAAGGACTGAGCTGAGGGCCAAGATTCCACTATAACATCAAGGAGTGCACTCTTTTTTACACTGACCATCAGAGATATTAAACGTGAATAACGTAGAACACCCCCCCAAGAAGGTGGCGAGGGTGTCGGCAGTAATTTTGCATAGACGTCACTGGATCAATTTTGGCCTTCATTCATCCGACAGTGTCCGCTTTAATGGCGTCAATAATCCAAAACCAAAACACACATAGGAGTTGATCCAAACAGATGTGACCAGTAAATGGGATATTTGAATTGCCTCTGTGTGATGTTTCCACTCCAATTGGCTTTTGACTATCAATTGAGGGCTTTCATTCCATCGCAGATGAAATGAATGGGAAATCCAAACATAGTGGCAACGTCATAGAGTGGTAGAGGGTGAAAACGCATATGGAATCACAGGGTGTCCAGGGAGGGACAGCGGTCAGTTGGCAAGCAGCATGAGTAGCCGCAGAGTGGCACAATGACAAATTATGGAAGGTGGCGGAAGGAGGAAACATGGTAGGCCACAGCGTGGCACAACGATAGAGAGTGTGGAGGTGGCAAGAAACCGGTTGGCCACAGAGTGTGGAGTGGCGGCAGTAGCAGGACGGCCACAAAGCGGGACAATGACAGAGTGTGGAAGTTCTCCTTGGCGCGTAACGACGGTCCCCGCCGCAGAACACCCGCTATGAGGCCACACTACTGGCCGGCAGGACAGCTTCTCTACTGCAAACTCGAAAGTGCGGCCCACGATAAAGTTTGGCTGACCAGTCGTCCAGGAGATCTTCTACCTGGGGTGGGTAAAGTGATGTCCAAGAGGCCACCAGGGTCTGCTTCATGTCCTGCTGCTGTGGTGGCGCTACCCTCCTCACTAGCGGTGAATGAAGGAAAATTGCCTTAAGGACTCCCGACTTAGGCTGACTTGCTGATGGAGCTTATAACTGCTCCTACCCCCCCCCCCATTCAGCCCCTGAGCCAGCTGTGGAAACAGTGAGTGGAGTGATCACATGCCAGGAATCCGCTTGTCAGGACCTGAAAGCGGATGCGCAATGGCGACAAAAGGCAGCGGCCAACTGCCTTTTCAGTATTTCTCTATAGTACCACCAGCTGTCTCCCTCTCAGCAGTTGGAAAAAATCACCCATTTTTGACCGGTTAGCGAGGGGGTCCAAGAGGGTGGAGGCCAAAAGTCATCCCTATGCAGGATTGTTGACTATTCGGCTGTCATTAGTTAGGAAAGCAGCATGCTTGTTGGGCCATACTGCGCAAGTGACTCTGAGGGACTACCGCCATTCCATCCCATGTATCTGCCACTGTGCTTATGGGTCATCTGCTCGTCTTCTACCTCATTCCCGGGTGACTCATGCTCCTCCTCTATTGTCATCTGAGTGGAAAAACCACTATTTTACCCAGACTCTGCCTTGTGCTCCAATGTCATCCTCTTTCTCCTCCGGTTCAGCCCCCACGGATCATGGGCCATGAGATGAGTCGCCACTTATCCTGACCAGATAGATTTTGCAGCTGAGTTCCAGGACATGAAGCCGTGGAAGACTTTATTCATTCCGCAGTTCTGGCGACTTACTAATAACATGGTGTCTTCAAAACAGCAGGGGTCACACCATTGACCTCCAGTGGTGCAGCAAAGTTACACAGGGGAGTACTCCGTCCGCTTGCATCATCAAAAAATCATTAGGCTTTTCTATGTTTAACCAGACGGTCTAACATATGGAGGCCTGGATTCCAACGGGTGGAAACATTGGAAAATATCAGCTGTAGCAAAACGATGAAGCAGCAACTCCGTGGTAAAGAAAATAAGGCTTTTATTCCACCATCAAACAATGGTGGAATCAAAAGCCTTATTTTCTTTACTAAGAGTGACTGCTTCACGTTTGCTACAAGTTTAGTGAGGTTTTGTATCAGAACCCCTTCGAGACCTGCCACCCAAAAGGGACTATTGTTCCGGGTGCTGCTCTACACTGCTTTGTATCTACTGGAAAACATTAGCCTATGTTGGGGGGAGGTCTTTCTGCTTTCTGAAATCAGGGGGTGTTCGGGCTTTGTAAGAATGGCTGAGTTGCATCACAGTTTCTGGCATTTAGAATGTCTGTGCAGATGGGTGGAACACTTCATGAAACCGTTTACAACCAGATTGAAAAGTGGCACCATGCGGGCGCATGGGCATCCCTCATCGTGCAGCGCGGACAACATGTTCCTCTGACGGATTTGGGACAATGCACCGGATTTAATATCGTAAATGTTGTCGCAAGACGCGCCTTTACAAGAAAGAACCGGGAAGAAGAAGGTGAACTCCGGCGGAAATCAGCGGGGAAGCGACAGAATGCAGGAAATAGTTTTCATAAATGTAGAGTTAGGGTCTGAAGTAATGCCTATCGCATCCAGATGATTGCATTAAAATTGTACAAAAAAACAGCAGGGATGCCCATAATGTATCATAAATTATGAAAGCTTTATTATCAGTGAAATCAAAAACACCTTACAGACATTGAAAAAGCATAACGTGCTCGAACAAACCAAGTAGACCCCCGTGATATAGAATGATAAGTAATAGATGTAATCAGGGAAAAAACGTAAACAAGCCACAAAGCAATAGAAAATATCATCAAGAAATGTCAAATCCACAAGTGTGGTATAAATAACTGCTGTACAGCAGATAGACCATGAATACCTATGTAGCATGGATGTAAGATTAGGCACCGAGAAGCTAAGAGGTCCCCCACGCGTTCGCCTGCTAATTAAAAAAATTGGCCAAATTGACCTGTTTAAAATCATCCATCACACAAAAAATTCTATCAATCCAATCAAAAAACTTTATGAAACACCAACCACGTACCAAATAAAATCTACAGACAATTTCACATAAAAATAAGACCTCTGCAGCCAATAGTGACCAAAAAAATGTCAAAAAAGTTACGGCGCTGGAAGGTGCAGTAATTTCACTAGTATCATTATGCAAGAAGGACATTTTTTTAAATGGACCCTATCTATTTAGCATCTATTGTAATGCCACTTTAGCAGTAAATGTAAAACATTGGATTTCGGTTATGATAAAGGCAGAAAGAAAAGGAAAGAGTTTATTAGAAAGACATCAGATTTGCCTTTCTAAATATGCGGCACAAAATGGTTAATAAAAGTTCACAGGAAAAGGATACATGAAAACATAGTCAAAACAAATAAAAACAACCTTTAAAAACAATATGCAGCACAATGTACCTTCCTAGCGGCGCCAAACTACCACAATAAATACCTTAACACTGCAATGGATAGATGGGCCAAAATTATAATTAATTATAACTAGTGTTGTTCTTCCTGGTTCCCATGGACATTAGGGAAATTGACTACTAATATAATAAACTATTATGATAGTAAATATGTGGGCAAAAATCTGCTCATGTTTATAGCAGTTTCTTCACACATAACCCCTGCATCCTTACCTGTTTCATGTTAATGCCCAGGCCATTTTTCGTTTTAATCACTGATTCCACAAGCTATAACTTTTTATTTTCTGTAGTTATAGTTGCATGGGACAAATGTTCTTTTTAATAACACAATATTGGGTATTCATATGTCATATTAATGAATGTTTTGACTAGAGATGGGTGAATTTATTGAAATTTGGTGTCGAAACCGATTCTCCAACTTTTTTTTTTATTTGATTCGACCTGAATCGAATGATGACAAATCACCTTGAAAAAAACATGTAGTTCTGGCTGCAGGAGCATGTAGGGGTTTAAGAATGTTGTTGCCATGCTCAAATAGCCATAGGGGCGTGGTTTTGAGTTTCAAAACCAATGCTGTGTTTTTAGTATGACAAGGCACATGACAGCCGCGATCTTAGCATCGCTTCACTCTTCATTTACATGTGCACTTACCAGAGGTTCAACTTCACCAAATAAGTGAAGCGGGGGGAACACAGCCTGACAAGGTAACGTCTGTGACAGTGAAAGGACTGAGCTGAGGGCCAGATTCCCACTAGAACATCAAGAGTGCACTCTTTTCCACTGACATCACAAGATCATTAAACGTGAATACACGTAGAAAACCCCCCAAGAGAGTGGAGAGGGTTGTCGGCAGTAATTTTGCATTAGACGTCCACTGATCATTTGCCCTTCATTCATCCGGACAGTGTCCGCTTTTAATTGGTCAAATAATCAAAAACCAAAAACAAATACGGAGGATCCAAACAGATGTGACCAGTAGTAAATGGGATATTTGGCATGTCCTCTGTGTGCTGTTCCACTCCATGGCTTTTGACTATCAATCTGAGCTTTCATTCCATATGACAGATGAAATGAGGGGAAATCCAAACATAGTGGCAACGTCATAGAGTGGTAGAGGAGGAATGAAAAACAGCATTATGGACAAAATCCAAGGGTGTACCGGGAGACAGCGGTCAGTGGCAGCAGCTGAGTAGGCCGCAGAGTGGCACATGACAAATTTTATGGAGGTGGCGGAACATGGTAGGCCACAGAGTGGGCACAAGAAGAGTGGGAAGGTCGGTTGGCAGCAAACTGGTAGGCACGAGTGTGGGAACGGGTGGCGCAGTTAGCAGGAGGCCACAAAGCGGGACAATGACAGCGTGGGAAGTTTCTCATTGGGGTAACGCCGGTACCCGCCGCACTCGAAACACCCGCCTGATGCCACATACTGGCCGGGCAGACGCTTCTCACTGCAAACTCGAAAGTTGCGGCCACGCATAAAGTTTGGCTGGACCAGTAGCAAGGAGATCTTCTACCTGGGGTGGTAAAGTGCTGTCCAAGTAGGCCACCAGCGGTCTGCTTCATGTCCTGCTGCTGACTGGTGGCGGCTACCCCTCCTCAATAGGGCGGTGAAGGAAAATCGATCATAAGGACTCCAGACTTAGGCTGCTGTGATGGAGCTTATACTGCCCTACCCCCCCCCCCCATCTCGCCTGAGCAGCTGTGGCAAACAGTGCGTTGAGTGATACACTGCCAGGAATCCGCTTGTCAGACCTGACAGCGGGATGGACAATGGCCGCACAAAGGCAGCGGCCAACTGCTTTTCAGTATTTCTCTATAGTACACCAGCTGTCCCCTCTCAGCAGTGGAAAAAATTCACCCATTTTTGAACGGTTAGTAGCGAGGGGGTCCAAGAGGGTGGAGAGCCAAAAAGTCATCCCATGCCGATGTTGACTATTCGGCTTCATTAGTTAGGAAAAGCAGCATGCTGTGGGACATCTGCGCAAGTGACTCTGAGGGACTCCCGGCCCTCCATCTCCCACTGTATACTGCACTGTGCTTCTGGGTCATCTGCCTCGTTTCACCTCCTAAGGATTGCTCTGCTCCTCCTCTATTGTCATCTGAGTGGATAAAACACTGATTTACAAGACTCTGCTTGGCTCCAATGTCATCCTCTTTCTCCTACGGTTCAGCCCCCAACCGGACTCATGTGGCCATGAGATGTAGTCGCCACTTCTCCTGGACCAGATAGATTTGCCAGCATGAGTTCCAGGACATGAAGCCGTGTGATGGGAATGACAGTTTTATCAGTCGCAGTTCTGGCGACTGGGACTACTCAATGGTGTCTTCAAACAGCAGGTGTCACACATGACCTGCCATGGCTGACATCAAAGTACCCAGGGGCGTACTCCCGTCGCTTGCATCATCAAAAAACTTCATTAATGGCTTTTCTCGTTCTTCAGACGGTCTCACATATGGAGGCTGGAATTCCAACGGGTGGAAAAATCTGGAAAATTAAGACAAGTAGCCAAACTGAAGCAGCACTCCGTGTGGTAAAAGAAATAAGGCTTTATTCCACCATCAAACCAATGGCTGGAATCAAAGCCTTATTTTCTTTACTACAGAGTGCTGCTTCATCTTTGCTACAAATTAGGGGAGGTTTGTATCAGAACCCCTTCGAAAAGACCTGCACCCAAAAGACTAGTCACGGTGCCTGCTCTACAATGCTTTTTTATATACTGGAAAACATTAGCCTATGTTGGGGCGAGGTCTTTTGCGTATGCAAATCAAGGAGGGTTGTGTGTTCTTGGCTTTGTAAGAATGGCTGAAAGTGCATGCACAGTTTTCCTGGCCATTTTTAGAATGTCTTGCAGATGGTGGAACACTTCATGAACCTGTTGACAACCAATTGAAAGTGCACATGGCAGGGCGCATGGGCCAATCCCTTCCTCGTGCAGTGCGGGCAAACTGTTCCTCGACGGATTGGGACAATGCACAGGATTTAATATAGTAAATGTGTCGCAAGACGCGCACTTACAAGAAGAACCGGGAAGAAGAAGGTGAAACTCCGGCGGAACTCAGCGGGGAAGCGACAGATGCAGGAAATAGTTTCTTAATAGTGAGAGTAGGGTCTGAAAAGTAATGGCATATCGGCATCCAGATGATGCATTCAAATGTACAAAAAAGCAAGGGATGCCCCATAATGTATCATAAATTATTGAAAGCTTTATTATCAGTGAATATCAAAACACCAACATTAAAAAGCACTAACAGTGCGCGAACACACCAGTCGGACCCCCGTGGACTATAGAAGATAAGTTAATAGATGTAATCAGGAAAAAAACAGTAACAGCAGCAATAGAAAATATCATCAAAGTAAATGTCCAAATCCACAGTTTGGTATAATCCAGCTGCTGTACAGAGATCAGACCATTTACTTACCTATGTAGCATGGATGTAAGAATTAGGCACCGAAGCTAGGAGGTCCCACGAGTTTTTTCGCATTGATTAATTAAAAAAATTGGCCAATTGACATGTTAAATCATCCATCACACAAAAAAAAATTCTATTAAATCACAATCAAAAAACTTTATTGAACACCCAAAAAAGTACAAATAAAATCTACAGACAATTTCACATAAAATAAGCCCTCATGAAGCCAACAATTGACACAAAAAAATGTCAAACGGTTTACGGCGCTTGGAAGGTGCGTATTTCAATAGTATTCATTATTGCAAAAGGAAGGACATTTTTTTAAATGAACCCTATATATTTAGCATCTGTACTGCAATTAGCATGTAAATGTTAAACCTTTGATTTTCGGTTTTATGATAAAGGCCAGAAAAAGGTTATTAGAAAGGAATCAGATTTGCATTTCTAACTATGGGCACAGAAGAAATGGGTAAAAAGTTCACCCAGACGGATACATGAAACTCATAACGCTTAAAACAATAACAACCTGTAAAGACAATATGCAGCACCAATGTCCTTCCTAGCGGCGCCACACTTACCAACATAAATACCGTATAACTGCAATGGGATATGCAGGGGCCAAAATTCTAATTATATAACGAATTTGTTTCTTCTTGTCCATGGACATTAGGAAACTTGCCTACTAATATAAATTAAAACTATGATGATAGTACATATGTGAGGCAAAAAATTGCTATATTTTATAGCAGTTCTGCAACCATTAACCCCCACTCCTTACTGTTTTCCATGGTTAATGCCAGGCCATTTTCTTTTTTAATCAATGATTCTACAAAGCTATAACTTTTATTTTTCGTAGGATAGTTTGCCATGGGACAAAATGTCTTTTTAATAACACAATATTGCGGTATCATATGTCATCTTAATGAACTGTGTTGACTAGGAGATGGGTGACTTATTTGAAATTTGGTCGAAAACCGATCGCCAAATTTTTTTTGTTAATTTTGATTCGACATGAATCGAATGTGATGACAAATCACATTAAACAAACATGTAGTTCCTGCTGGCAGAGAGCATGTGTAGGGTGTTTAAGAATGTTGTGCCATGGCTCATATGCATGGGAGCGTGGTTGGTCTCAAAACAATGCTGTGTCTTGTTTTAGTATGGACACGCACATGGACAGCCGGCCGCTCGAGAAATTTTCGCTTCACTCGTCCCCCCAATTACATGTGACTACGAGGTCAACTCACCACATAAGTGAAGCGGGAACAAAGCCTCCTGACAACGGGGACAACGTGTCTGTGACAGCTCGAAAGGAATAGGTGAGCTGAGGGCCAAGATCCACTATAACATTCAAAGAGTTTGCACTCTTTTGACACTGACATCCGCAGATCAGTCAAACGTGACTACACGTAGAAACCCCCCAGCGAGTGGAGGAGAGGTGTCAGAAAAGTAATGTTGCATAGACGTCACCGCTATTTTGCCTTCATTTATTCCGACAGTTGTACACGCTTTTTAATGGCAATTAATTCAAAACCAAAAACAAAAGGAGTTGATTCCAAAACAGATGGACCAGTAAAGGGGAATTTGCATGTCCTCGTGTGTGTTTCCACTCCATTGGCTTTGACTATCAATCTGAGCCTTTTCATTCCATCTGCAGAAAAATGAAGGGGAAATCCAAACATAGTGGCAACGTCATGGAGTGGTAGAGGGTGAAACACAGCATTATGGGAAATCACAGGTGTGTTCCAGGAGAAAAGCGGTCAGTTGGCAGCAGCAAGAGTAGGCCGCAAGAGTGGCCACAATGACAAATATGGAGTGGTGACGGGAGACATGTAAGACACAGAGTGGCACAACGATAGGAGTGTGGAGGTGGCAGAACCTGGTAGGCCACAGAGTGTGGATAGGTGGCGGCAGTAGCAGGAGGCCACAAAGGGACAATGCACAGAGTGTGGAAGGTCTCCTTGGGGGTAACGAGGGTCCCCGCCGCACTGAACACCCGCTTGATGCCACACTACTGGCCGGGCAGGACGGCTTCTCTACTGACCAAAGCCGAAGTTGCGGCCACGCATAAAGTTGGCTGACCAGTAGTCAAGGAGATCCTCTACCTGGGGTGGTAAAGTGCTGTCCAAGTAGGCCCCAGGGTCTGCTTCATGTCATGCGGCTGGCTGGTGGCGGCTACCCTCCTCACTAGGCGGGTGAAGGAAAGGAAATGCTCATAAGGCTCCAGCCTAAGGCTGCTGCTGATGGAGCTTATATGCTCCTACCCCCCCCCACCCACTTCGCTGAGCAGCCGTGGCAACAGTACGTGATGTTGACACTGCAGGAAATCCGTGTGACCTGAAAGCGGATGGACAATGGCGCACAACGGCAGCGGCAACTGCCTTTCAGTATTCTCTATAGTACACAGTGTTCCTCCCTCTAAGCAGTTGGAAAAAAGCACCCATTTTGAACGGTAGCGAGGTCAAGAGGGTGGGAGAGCCAAACGTCATCCCTATGCCGGATGTTGACTATTGGCTGGTATAGTTAGGAAAAGCAGCATGTGTGGGCCATTGCGCAAGTGACTCTGAGGGACTCCAGCCCTTCCATCTAAACGGTATACTGCCACTGTGCTTCTGGGTCATCTGCCTCGTCTTCTACCTCCTACGGATGCTCCTGCTCCTCTCTATTTCATCTGAGTGGAAAAAACCACTGATTTTACCAGACTATGCTTGTCTCCAATGTCAACTCTTTCCTACGAGTTAGCCCCCACCGGAAAACTCAGGTGGCCATTGAGATGTAGTCGCCACTTTTCTCCCCCCCTGACCAGATAGATTTGGCAGCATGAGTTCCAGGACAGTAAGCCGTTGGATGACGGATCATTACGCAGTTCTGGCGACTGACTAAAAAGGGTTTCTTCAAACAGCAGGTGTCACAACAGACCTGCCAGTGGCTGACATCAAAGTTACCAGCGGAAGAGAGTACTTCCTACGTGCAATCATCAAAAAAATCATTAATGGCTTTCTCTGTTCCTTACAGACGGCTAAACATATGGAGGCTGGAATTTACAAGGGTGGAAACATCGGAAATATCAGCCATGTAGCACGATGACGCAGCCACTCCGTGGGTAAAGAAAATAAGGCTTTTATTCCACCATCAAACAATGGTGGAATAAAAGCCTATTTTCTTTACCAGCAAGTGAGCTTCATCGTTTGCTACAAGTTTAGGAGGTTGTATCAGAACCCCTTTGAAGACCTGCACCAAAAGACTATGTTCACGGTGTGCTGCATGCTCTACACTGCTTTTTATTCTAATGGAAACATTAGCCTATGTTGGGGGAGGTCGTTCTGCTTCTGAAATCAAGGAGGGTGTTTTGGCTTTGTAAGAATGGCTGAAGGCATGCACAGTTCCTGGCCATTTTAGAATGTCTTGCAGATGGGTGGAACACGTCAGGAACTGTTGACAACCAGATGAAAACGTGCAAATATGCAGGGGAATGGGCCATCCCTCCTCGTGAGTGCGGAAAAATGTTCCGCCCTTGTCTGTCCCATGGTCGATGTCAGTGTCACAGAAAAAAAGCCACAGATTGATTTCTCTGCATGACGCGGAGCAGTTTCCTCCCTGGTGACTTGTTCGCCCCAGGCAGACCAGTGTAGAACTGGGGACACCACTATGTCTGAACATGTGGTATGATGGAGCAGCACCTTAGGCTTATGGCGCTGAGGTGGGGGGGTGGAGGAAGGAGGAGGCAGACACTGGCGGCAAGGGCGCCAGTTTGAGAACGTGGAGGAGAAGGGCGTCTCTGTTCAAGCTGTTGGTGTGCGGGCGGGAAGCCATTCACCCAGTGGGCCGTAAAGGACATGTCTGGACCTGACCAGGGTAGTTAAAGCTCACATGTCCGCGTGCAGTGCACCTTGAAGAAACTGATAAGCTCAAGGATGGCCCACCTTCTGGTTCTACATATTGTGAAGGCGCTGGCCTGGAAACTCAGTTGGAAAACAAGCCATGAGTTTTCTGAAGGGTGCAGGCCACAATTGGGGAAAGGGACTGCAGTACCAACAACTTGGACAGGAGCACAGTTCAGCTTCTGCACCTTAGGATGGCAGGGACAGAATACAGTTGTCTTTTGTGATCGCCCCGTGCACAAAGAATGCTGCCACCATTGCGTAGCGAAGAGCAGGAGCATCTGGACAGGGAGGAGATATGTCAAAGACAAACAGCTCTCTTGGCAGAGGTGCTGGAGACCTTGACTGGCTGAAATGGCAGTGTGCCATAGGTGTAGCTAATGTTGCTGTGGCGGCAGGATGGAGTCCACGTCTGTACCAAGTTTCTCCAGGACATTGGATGGAGACCGCGCATGTGTTGACACAGGGCAATGGTGCCAACGTTTTTAGCTCGCTGGCCACACTTTACTTGTCTGACGCAGATTTCTACAAAATACACACACTCGGCTCCTCTTGTGTCTTAAAAAAACCTGCCAGAAACCGCTGAGGTGGGGATTGATTTTACAGCCAAAACACTCGAGCGGAGTGACGACCTAATTCTGCTGCCTGCTGAGCCTTTGTGCCCCTGCTTAATTGGACCTGTGAAGGGGGGTTGTACCCCAGCGGGCCGCCTTGGCTCCCGTACTCGCACTGCTGCCACCCTGCTGACTCATGGCCACAGTTAGCGACGACTTGCTGCCTGCTTTGCCTGCCTGATTTGGGTAAGCGTCACCCTCTCTACTTGAGGATGCTTGATGAATTCCGGCTTCACCACCACCTCCCAAGTGGCGATTGGCTACGAATAGAGATGAGCGAAACATACGGTCTGAGCTTGATGATCTTCGAGCATCGCGTACTCGAAACTGCTCGTTGCTCGGAAGAATCACTTCGCACCGCGCTCGAGAAAATGGCATCTCCCACCGTTTGCTTTTGGCGGCCAGAAGAGAGAAACAGAGCCAATCACAAGCCAGGAGACTCGCACTCACCCAGAATGACGTGGACCCTACACGTCAATTAGCAGTGGTTGCTGGCAAGATCAGGTGACCTGGACTAGACTAGCCCCTGCCGCGATGCTTGGATCATTCTTGTCTGGATGGACCGCTAGGGAGAGAGCTGATGCTGGTCAGGGACAGGTTAGGGTGCTAGTAGATTAATGTTAGGCAGGAGTGATTCTACAAGAAACCAACAGCCCTTCTTAGGGCTACATAACGTTATACATTTTTTTTTATTGCTTGTGGCTGGGCTTGCTGGCAAAGTAGTGCCGCTAGTACCATATTGTGAGGATTGCAGGGGCTTGCTACAGTTGGGTTAGCTCTTAGTGACACACATATCCCCCTCAAACCACAAAGTGGGACATTTATAGGGTTGATTAGAATTAGGCAGAGTCTGATGATTTTTTTTTTTTTTAACCTTATTTCATGTTATAGCTCAAACTCTCTTGACAAAGCAGTGTGCTTTCAGGTAGGCACTACAAAAAATAGCCATAGGAGAACTTCAAGGCTTACTTAGGCCTACAAATAGCGTTATATTTTCCTTTTTTTTGTTGCTTGTGGCTGGGCTTGACGGCATTAGTAGTGAGATAGTACCTATGTGAAGGGAATTTGTGGGGAGCCTGCGGGGGGACGTTGGTTAGCTCTTAGGTGGACAAGCATATCCACCTCAAAAACACCGAAGGGGACAATTATTAGGGGTTTGATGAGAATTAGGCAGAGTCTGATGATTATTTATTTTTTTTAAAAACCTGTATTCATTTTATAGCTCAAACTCATCTTCAAGCAGTGTGCTTTCCGTGTAGGCTACAAATAGCAATAGGAGAAGAACCCCAACGGCTACTTAGCATACAATAGCGTTATTTTTCTTTTTTTTGTTTGCTTGTGGCTGGGCTTGCTGGCATTAGTTAGTGCAGTAGTACCATATGTGAGGAATTTGCTGGAGACCTGCGACCGTTGGTGTTTAGCTATTAGTGAACGCATATCCACCTCAAACACCGACGTTGAGACAAGTATTAGGGGTTTGATTAGAATAAGGCAGAGGCTGCTGAATTTATTTTTTTTTTACCTTTTATTTCATTTGATAGATCAAAGTCATACAGGCACAGCACAAAATCAGTTGTGTGCTGTAGTGTAGGTTGGAGGAAACGAAGCCATGCAATAGGAAGCACTCGTTTTGTTAAAAAAACTAAAAAAATAAAAAAAATTAGAAACACAAACAAAAAAAAATAAAAGTTTACAATTTAATTTGGAAAATGTTAAACCCGAGGCTAGGGGTAGAGGACAAGGGCGTGGAACGTGGGAGTCCAACTACTTGCAGGGGTCAGAGGCCGTGGTCTGGGCGGGTGATGGAGACACCACCTGTGATGGGGAGGGAGCAGCGGCCACGCCGACAGAGTACAATCCCGAGGTTCATAATGTCTCAAGTACTGGACTCGTGTGGTAGGCACTTTGAGGCCAGAAACAGTGCGAAGAAGGTGATGTCGTGTGGATTGAGGGACAATTGCTTCTAGCATTGTCCCACCAGTCAGTCTTCCCACGCCAGTTCACCCATGTACCGAAAAATAGGCACTCCTCCGACCTCCACCTCAGCCTCCTTCCACCCAGCGCCCCTCCAGCCAAATTTGGATTGAAGCGGAACCCCATGACTCTGAGGAAACTGTTTTCTGGACTCGTCCAAGTCACAAACACTTGTCCTGCTGCTGCTGAGCTATTGCCGATGCCCAGGTTTTCCACCAGTCGCAGGTCTGTGGGCGGGTGATGATGCCATTATTCACGTAGTGAAGAAGCAGGTGTACCCCAGAGGTGTCGGACGATGAGGAGACACAGTTGTCAGGCAGTGGTGAAGTGTTGTCAGGGCAGGAAGTCCGAGGGTGGGAGCAGACGGAGGGATAGGAGGGATGATGATTGGGCACAGACCAAGCTGGGTGATAGGCCGGGTGGTGAAACACAGTGCTTCTGAAGACGGAGGCGAGTCCTATAGCAGAACAGGTGGGAAAGGCAGGTGGTGGGGCAGACGGAGAGGGCGGGCCAGAGCTGGTGCATCAGCGCCAAATGTTGCACGTAGTCAAGCTCGTGGCGAGGGCTAGATTTCAGAAGTCTGGAGGGTTGAAAGAAAACACCGGATGACCGACTGACCTGTGGTGTGCAAACCTTTGCCAAAACCACGGATCAGAAGGGTTCACCATACTAGCTTAACTACCACCAGTATGAGCAGCATCTGATGCTAAACAACCCCACTCAATGGCACACAAGCAGTTCACATTATGGCCGTGGCACACCACTGACTCCTTCCCCTGTGTATCTGCTAGTCAGCCCCTGCC
This sequence comes from Engystomops pustulosus, assembly GCA_019512145.1. Classification (NCBI taxonomy): domain Eukaryota; kingdom Metazoa; phylum Chordata; class Amphibia; order Anura; family Leptodactylidae; genus Engystomops; species Engystomops pustulosus. The sequence goes on from WNYA01001039.1 coordinate 89,747, forward strand.
CAGGAACCCGGCCAAACACCTCCTGCGAAAACCACATCTTCGCCTCCACGATCCTCCACAGCATCCACCAGCGTTCAGATATCCATTCCACAGACGATGGAGCGCAAAAGGAGGTATAGCGCAACCCACCCACACCGGCCCAAGCCCTCAAGTCCACATCCAAGTGCCTTTGAGCGCTGGAGATGCTGCCATATAGGCTGGTAGAGACCGAAGGCTTCGAAACCTTAGGCAGCGGCACCCCTCGGTATTCGGTCACAGCCGACACTACTTTTTACCGATGTGGCCGTCCCCAGCCGCACAAGCACGTGTCAGAGAACATTCATCTGTGCCCTGACCAACGCCGTTTACTGACCAAGGTCCACCTGACCACAGACACGTGGACGAGTGCTGCGGGCAGGGCCACTATATATCGCGGACGGCACGATTGGGTTTCACTTGGTGGCGGCTGGGACCGAGTCGACCCCCTGCGGCTGGTCATTTATACTGCCGACGCCGAGGATGGCGGGGCTCCTAGTCCAGGTGTTTTCAGGCCTACTATGCCTCCTCCGCCTCCCCACCTCCTCCAACTCCACCTCGAAACGAGATCGTGGCATGGCGCCATCAGTCGGTATAGCTTAGCAAGCAGCAGTTCCGTCGCAAGCGACAAGCAGGCGGTGATCAAACGCTGCGCCTAGCGAATATAACAAGGCACACCGCCCAAGACTATTACAGGGCATCACGGCGCAGACTGATCTGTGGCTGCACCGCCTGACTGAACCAGGCATGGGTTGTGTGTGACAACGGCCGTAACACTGGTGGCGGCCTGCAACTCGGGCAGACTGACACATGTTCCATGCCTGGCCCATGTGTTAAAATCTGATAGTTCAGCGTTTCCCAAGACATACCCAATCGTCTGATTTGCTCACGAAGGTGAGCCGCATTCTGTGCGAATTTCAGGAAGTCCAGCACAGATGTGAACTCTCAGGCAGCGCAGCGGCCGGCCTCCTCCAACTGCCCGCTCAACGACGTTGTGCGACAGTGCCACGAGGTGGTGGAATTCACACTGACAATGTTTATCCAGAGTTTACAGCAGCGCCGAGCGATTGTAGACGGCCAGATTGTCAACTTCCCGAACTGGTAGTCAGGTCAGTCAGCTTCCTCAAGTCTACAAGGAGGAGTGGACATTGGATTTCTGATAAGCTGTCAGGTGTGAGTTAACTTTGAGGCTGTCAACACAGATGGTCAGGGCGATGCCGCCATCATCAGCCTCACATCCCGCTGCTTGGCCTGGTGAAAAACTCTCTGGTTCGCATGAAGTAGGGGAAGCTTTGGCTCCTCACAAGAGACGGGGGCAAAAGAAAGAATATTGGGACAGAAGGAAACTGGACAGTAAGGCCAGTGAGGGGATGTGATTATTGCGCGTTGGGACTCTGGCGCATTATGGAGATTTCAGCTAAGCTGCTTCCCGTGACCCTCGCGTCAAAGAAGGTATTCCAGCACCGGTATGGGATTCACTCTCCTGGAACCACGGTACAAGCAAAATCTTTCCACTCTATCCCTGGAGAGGAAGAAGGAGAGTGAGAAGGCATTGAATACCAGCAGGCCTGGGTTGACAAGCTGAACCAGTATTTCCCTCTGACAGCGCTTTAGCGGCCGGAGGGCGTACTTTGCGGGACAAGTAGCGGGAGAGTAGGCGCAGCAGTGTCCACAATGGCAGGGGTAAGCTTTACAAGGCCTTTGCCAGTTTTATGTCAACCCAGCAAGACACTGGCACCTGTCCCAAGTCTCGGCCAGAGTAGGGATGATCTTTAAGAAAGATGGTGAGGGAGAGTACGTAGATGACCATACATCGTTCCGAAATGATCCCACAGGCTCCCTACAACTACTGGGTCAAGCTGGACTGTGGCACGAACTGGCGATGTCCGCCTGGAGGGTTCTGCTGCCCTGCCCGCTATACGTGTGTCCGAGTGGAGTGGTTTTCAGTGTGCAGATGGTGGCTCATCCCGATAAGCGTACAGCCTGTCGACTGACAGAGCTGACGGATGACGCTTATCAAGAGAATAAAGCCTGGATTCACTGCATTCCATTCTCCACAGGTGAAAGAAGCTGAACCTGAATAAGTAGACACTCCTCTTCTATTGTCCTCCGTCTCCTCCTCTTTGTACACTAAAGCAGAGGGAAACTGGCATTTTTCTAGGCCAACTGGCTCGCTATAGTACTTATGTATTATTTTTCTGGAGGGCAAACTTACCCTGTCCTCTGTGTTAAAACAATTTTGGGAGGCACGTACAGGCACCCGCCACTTAGTAATTTTTCTGGAGGACCAGCTTCATGCTACGCTGGTTTGAAAACTTTTTTGGACTTGGCCACATACAGGCCACTCAATTTATTTAATCTTTTGGAGGACACAGCCTACCTGCTCCTCTGGTTTGAAAACTTTTGTTGACTGCCACCATACAGGGCACTCACTCTATGTAATTTTTCTGCAGGAGCAGCTACCTGCTCCTATGGTTGAAAACTTGTTGACTGCCACATACAGGCACTATCCAAATTAAAAGTGTCTCCATAGCAGCCTCCAACACGTCGTCTTTTTAGCGTGCCTTCACACGTTGTCTCATTGATACCTCCACACTCATGCCAAGCGGCCTCCAAAAGTAGTCCATATAGCTGCCTCAAATAAATGGTCCCCTATCAAACGAGCTGTGTCAGGCAGAATTGTGATTGTTGTCATGGCTTACATGTTTAACTTTGTCGCACCCTGCGTGTAATCCACAAAATTACTGGCACACTTATCATAAACCAATATTATTTCACTGCTTCTGTGCGCATCGTGTACCATTTTCCTCACCCGCAAGAACCAAAAACTTAAAGAACGTACTACACTTGATCTTATACAAAAGGTTCTTAGAAGTTGCTGTTTGGGGAGTGCCTAGAGACAGGGGCTGGATTGGCGAAAAGCTCGCTGGCAGCGGAGCGCCAGCTCCATCCCAAGATCAACAACATTAGTTTTAACTGCAGCACCTTTAATCTATATTAGTTCACTGCTCCATACATGGTCCCCTTATCAAAAGAGCTGTGTCAAGCAGAATTTTGGGTTGTTTCATGGATCCTCTCAAACTTCTAACTTTGTCGCCACCCTGAGGTGTAATCCACAAAATTACTGGCAAATTTATCATTTACCGATATATTTGAGAGCCTTCTTGCTCACCTACCCTTTGGTTCCTTTCTGCACCATTGGCGTTTAAGCCTGAGTACATTGGGGTTATGTTGCCAATTAATCTCAGCCCTGTGCGCTGCTTGCCGCTTGACCTTGCATAGGCACTTAGTGCAGGGTCAATTATTGGATGTTGTGATGGCTATCAGGCCTTCATTCGGTCATAGGTCCCTTGCCATGCTGTGCCCATAGTTTTGGCATTAATGTGCGATTAAGCAGCCTAGAGGCTTCAATTGCATGCTGTCGGCTGGTTCTTCCATTTCCGTGTTGTTTCCATCCTTATTGAGGTTCCCAAGTTGCTTGGCCAAGCTTCCCTGTGTCAGATCCTTGGTCCCCTTGAAAGTTCCGTCTAGAAAAAGAGTACCCGCGCAGTTTAGTGAAGCTAATTCTAGTTATTAACCCCTTAACCCGTACCGGACATGGGTGTTACTGTAAGGCCAGTCGCAGGGGGGGAAGTATGAAGCGGGCTCACGGGCTGAGCCCTCTTCATACTCAGTGGGTGTTTGCTCTACAATGGAGCAAACACCCGTCGCTAACACCCACAATCGGTGCTAGCATTGCTTTGATCACCACTGCCAAAGCTGCCGACAGCAATAACGAGCCAGCGGCGTGTGGCACCGCACTCTTGGCTTTGAATCGTGACGTCCTCGGGGACAGCCTCGGGTCACACAAAGACTTGCACAATTTGCACATTGTGATAGACGATGTACAAAATCCACATATACTGTAGTATGGCAGTATATGGTAGGATCAATCAGACAACCTAGGGTTAAAGGACCCTGTAGGGTCTGAAAAATAGTAAAAAATAAAATATGAAAAAAAGTTTTAAAAATGTAATTAAATTAAAGATAAAACAAAAAATTCAAATCACCCCCTTTCCCTAGAACTGATATAAATATAAATAAACAGTAAAAATCTTAAACATGTTATGTATCACCGCATAAAAAGTCACCAAAAATTTTGGCATCAAAAGTCACCAGAAATGACACCACCCACAGCTACGTACACCAAAGAGTGAAAAAGTTATTATCACTAGATGGCAAAATGAAGAATTTTTTTTTTTGTACAGGCTGTTTTAATTTTTGTAAATATATGAAAACATTATAAAACCTGTATAAATTTGATTGCACCGACCCAAGGAATAAAGTAGACATGTCATTGGGGGCACACAGTGAAAGCTGTAAAATCCAAGCCCACAAGAAAATGGTGCAAATGCGTTTTTTCATAATTTTCACTGCATTTGGAATTTTTCCGGCTCCCCAGTACACGGCATGGAATATCATGAATTGCACAGAAAACAAGCCCATACACAGCTCTTTACATGGGAAAACAAAAAAGTTATAGATTTTTGAAAGTGGGGAGTGAAAAATGAAAATGCAAAAAACGGCCTGGTCGTTAAGGGGTTAAAAAATAGAGCAAAAAAGATTGTGCAGTGCATTATACTGTCAGTTATTCATAGGCAATCTATTAGGCCACTCTTCTGCCCTTCAAGAAATTCAGTGCAGGCAGCCCTGGGGCCTTTCAGTGAGCCCTGGGCTAATGTGAAGCACCTTCAGCAACCCACCGATGGGTGACAGAGTGAGACCATTTACTCTGCTCCCACTTAGGTAGCAAGGTCTTTTCTGATCCTGGATGTTAGTGCTGGGGCCAGGTTGTGATAACACACAGGGCCGCATCTGCCATGAGGCAAGATGAAAATCTCGCCTCAGGCGGCAGAATGCGGATCCCTGTAAAGGGAGGCGAAATTGCCGCTCCAAAGTGGGCGATTCAAGCACCTGTTAACGCCCGAATCGCCCACCAGCTAAATAAATCACGCCTGTCTCTTTAAGACACAGGCGCGATTTATACGCTCCGTTCTAAGCAGTGACACAGGCGTCATGACGTCACGCCGCCTGTGTCAATGTGCGGAGCCGCAGCTCACAGGAGAGCCGCATGAAGAGCGGAGCCACGCGCCGAGGGAGCAGCTGCCTGCAGGTGAGTATATATTTTATTATTTTTCATA
>WNYA01001040.1:0-94883 GCA_019512145.1 Engystomops pustulosus
CCCATCATAGGACCGTAATCTCTTGTGTCACTCCATTATCTCTCACTAGACTGTAAGCTACTTAGTGTCACCTCTCATTCCTCATAGACTGTAAGCTCTTGCTATCACCCCCCTCATCCTCATAGACTGTAAGCTCTTGTGTCACCCCCTCATCCTCATAGGCTGTAAGCTCTTGTGTCACCCCCTCATCCTCATAGACTGTAAGCTCTTGTGTCACCTCCTCATAGACTGTAAGCTCTTTTGTCGACCCCTCATCCTCATAGACTGTAAGCTCTTGTGTCACCCCTCATCCTCATAGACCGTAATCTCTTGTGTCACCTCCTTATCCTCATAGACTGTAAGCTCTTGTGTCACCTCTCATCCTCATAGACTGTAAGCTCTTGTATCACACCCTCATCCTCATAGACTGTAAGCTCTTGTGTCACCCCCTCATCCTCATAAACTGTAAGCTCTTGTGTCACCCCCTCATCCTCATAGACTGTAAGCTCTTGTATCCCCCCTCATCCTCATAGACTATAAGCTCTTGTGTCACCCCCTCATCCTCATAGACTGTAAGCTCTTGTGTCACACCCTCATCCTCATAGACTGTAAGCTCTTGTGTCACCCCCTCATCCTCATAGACTGTAAGCTCTTGTGTCACCTCCTCATCCTCATAGACTGTAAGCTCTTGTGTCGACCCCCTCATCCTCATAGACTGTAAGCTCTTGTGTCCCCCCTCATCCTCATAGACTGTAATCTCTTGTGTCACCCCCTCATCCTCATAGACTGTAAGCTCTTGTGTCACCCCCTCATCCTCATAGGCTGTAAGCTCTTGTGTCACCCCTCATCCTCATAGACTGTAGTCTCTTGTGAGCAGGGCCCTCACTCCTATTGTTCCATATGACTGTGCTTTGTCATGTTTTATTTGTATAAGTCCCTTATGATTTGTAAAGCTCTACAGAATATGATGGCGCTATATAAATAAAGACAATTATTATTATTATTATTACTAACATGGATCAGGGGATGATGTTGCAGACGTGACATTAAGGTCACATGTACATGGATAAGAATTTGGATGTGTTCAAGACGTATTTTCTACAGCTAGCCCACATGGCATTTAAATTAACACTGGGGGTTGTTACCATCATGGCGTGGGGGGCGGGGGGGTCGTTGAGCTGAACATCAAACCCAAATTTGTGGCTGAACATTGTAGTTGGGGTCCACTTATCACTAGTACCTATATATTTCTATGGGCTCATGCACAACGATGTGGATTACACATCCTTGTGCATGAGGCAACAGCCCAGGCTGCAAAAATTTGGGCAAGTTCGTAGTGTAGCCCATGCAGTGTTTTATTATTGTCATCAGCACTTGAGCTGATATCACCCACCGATGACATAAAGGCTGCAAACAATGCCCCAAGGGACTGTTATTTAGTGTCCTTGTCATCCCATGTCATGTGCAAGTAGACTGAGTGATAAATGTCTAATTACATGCAGTCCCCTGACTTACAGATGACCCCTAGTTAAACGGACCTGTGGATACGTTAAATTACTGTACTTTATCCTTATGCTACAATAAACAGATCTAACAGTTATCACAGGTGTCTGCAATGAAGCTTTATTGAAAATCCTGGTTCTTATGAAAACCCAACATTTTTAAAATCCAATTGTCACAGAGACCAAAAAAATTCTGGCTGGGGTTAGAATTATAAAGTATTCAGTTCCGACTTACAAATTCAACTTAAGAACAAACCTACAGAACCTATCTTTTACGTAACCCGGGGGCTGTTTGTACATTGGGCCCCCAAAATCACTAAAATGGGATTCCCAAGCCCCCCTGTCCCTCATCATTGCAGGACCACAATGTGGAGCAGCTTAAACGGAGAAGAAGAAATAAAGGCCTGCTCAGCGGAGTTGAATTCACTTGTTTAAAATGGAATTGAAAGATATAGCTGTAGGCCAGACAGACTTTCAGCCATCTTCATGTGTATCAGCGGCTTAGGTTTACAAATTATTTACTAGTTATCTACTTGCATATTGTTTTTCACTATCTCGCAGTTGACATTGTTATGCCCTCATTAAAGATTTACATATACACTTCTCCATAATGCAATATAATGCAAATTGGTAAGAAGTGATATTCTTATGTGACATGAAATCTTGGGTAACATGTAGAGAGATTGTTTACTACAAGGAAAAAATCCTACAAGACCCCTACAAGATAAGAAGAATCAGGCTGCGAAGTCTCCAATTGTTAGAAGTCTACAGTAATGATCCAGTGGATAGGTCACTGATATAGGTTGTTCTCCAAGGAAACATAGAGAAGTAATATTTCTGATACAAACATATATATATATATATTACATTTTTGAAACTTGTACAGATACGGCAAAGGACGCAGCCATTTTGCAGCTTAAGGCTCAGCCCCATTTTTTGGATTCTGACCTGCGTCTCTTTATATGTTTATAATTTTTGAACACTGTTACTTATCTAAACAATTCTGAGATTTTTTTCCCCCCACATGTTGTACTTCATTTTAGTGGTAAATTTTGGCTGATAAGTTTTGTGTTTATTTACAAAAAAAAAAGAAAAAATGTGGAATCTTTTGAAAAATTTGCCATTTTTGAAATTCGAGATCATCGCGTTTTCAGGCAGATAGATTAACCACCTAAATAAGTTGCCGAATAACATTTTCCATATGTCTACTTTATATCGTGAGGGAAAGACCCCCGGAAGGCAGGTTAAATGCCGCGGTCGCGTTGACCGCTGCATTTAACGGGTTAAACACCCACGATCGGAGCCCACTCCGACCGCGGGTGTTAGCCGGGGATGTCAGTGGAGCTGAACCGGCATCGTCTCTGCGCAGTAGCTGTACTGCACTGAGCTCTATTAGCAGGACCCAGCGCCGTACAGCTACGGCGCAGAGCGCTAACAGAACCATAATGTTAGTTTTTATTTTTTTTTATCTCTTTACATTCAGACATGAAACTATGGATGGTCAACTTCTGAAGGCTCATACCGGATTTCTGTGTCTTAGATTTCAAAGAATTTTCTCTTTTTTTACAGAAATGTTACTTTTTTTATGACATTTGACATAACTGTACATAATAGAATATACATAATAAGTTAGAACATATCCACAGTTGTATACTGTGGCCAAATCGGTCCGTCTCCCCAATGGGGCTCACAATCTAATCAACCTGTTTTTGGAGTGTGGGAGGAAACTGGAGGACCCAGAGGAAACCCACGCAAACATGGAGAGAACATACCAACTCTTTACACTTTCAAGCAGAAATATAATGTAGTAGGGATCAGGGAAACTTCATAATAGTTGATAAAATATAATGGGGCACAGTTACTTTTCCCCGAGGTGCATTGTCTGACGAGGATGAAGTCCGGTGCGATTCACTAAGATTGTGCGCCCGATATCCTGCATGTGTTGCTTCCCCGCTGAGGTCCGCCGGAGTCCACCTTCTTCTTCCAGGTGCATGTAAGTGCATTGTCTTGCGATACAATTTTTAAATCCCGCGCTTAGTCCAAATCAGTTGGGTTGCCCGATGGCCACGGCCCCTCAATTTTTCACTTGAAAGTCGGCGCCAAAGTCATATCGTGTGCGCCAAAAACCCCTGTTAAATGTGGCGCAAATTGGAAATAGTCGGGAAACCCGATGGAAATGCGGTCCGTGGACCCTTAGTAAATGTGCCCCAATGTATTTGATTTGGCTATGGAAAGTGCGCAGAAGTAGTTGTGTTTGTTATCTATTTTCACTCCCTGGTCTATAGAGATTGGACTGGGGTAGAGATGCCTGATGAATGAAGCCTCTAGTCAGGCGTCGCTGGCCGACTGTTCTACATGACGATGAAAAGCAATTAACATGCCTGGAAGTGTTGCAAATTTACCACTATGCATATTTTATTGTTTGTGTCATGCTCAATTTCCCGACAATAAAGTGCATAAGTGTGACCATAAATCTCCCCACCGAGCCCGTGCTAGTGCAGAGAGCAATCCGGCAGGGGGATGGCATCGGAGGACGCCGCGCAGTCCTTAGTCTTTGTAGTCGCTTTCAATGAAGATCAGATATCGGCCAATATAAAGGCTGGGTGATCTGGAACCAGTATATGAAGCTCAGATAGTCCGATACTCTTATTAGTATGTATAGAGTAGTAACATGCCTCGTCTTATGATGTATCATACAGTGTTATGTCACATATATACAGCGCTGTCATTGCTAATTATCTTCAAGTCATCCGCAATCAGCTGATAAATTGTATCATAACTCCTATGTCAGCAGGATAGAGATTTTTCTTATTGTATTTCCACAGAAAGAAAATATTAGTCAATTAATACTTGACTTATTTGGTATGTTGCATCCTTTAAAGGGAAGTGAATTTACATTTTGTCTCACAGATAGTGATGAGTGTTCCCGAACTTTGCGGGTTCAGCTTTTCCGAACCCATCCCCGAACTTGAAGTTCGGAACCCAGGTGTAGCTCAAACCTTTTTTCCCTGCTGTTAACGGCTGTGATTGTTGCCGGTTTTAACACTTTAAATGCTGCTGGCAAATTCGCCAGTGACATTTAAATGGCTAAACCTTACACATTTTGGGGTAGATCGTTGTTCCCCGGTGATGTCATCAGGAGCTGAAATCCTAAATGCCAAAATGGCAGTGCGCAGAGGAGCCGCCATGTTAGTGACGGTTTGTGCCCTGTTTTAATTTATACGGGTTGCCAGCAAATTCATCTATGGCATTCAAATGGTTAAAGGGACCTCATTTTCACTAAAGACAGGTTACAGAAGCTTATTACACCTGTAGTGCAAATATGTATTTGCATTACAATATAATTGTGTGTTATAACTTACCTTACACCCTGACAGAATCCTCTGTGTAGTCCCAGGGGTTGGGCTTTGGTTTGGATGCATTTAAAAAAAAACATGTGACTTGTCTGTGCTGCTGACTGCTCAGCTATTGGCCCCCACCTTTGTGCTCCTTTACATCTCCTCCCTCCCCCACTGATGTCAGCTCACCAGGCTGGGAGCTCTGTGAAGAAGCAAGAGGGAGGAGCCAATGCCCTTTCCTATTGAAGGGGTATTCCACTGGAAATACATAATTAGATTAATCATACATTTCTTTAAATGCACATTATTAATAAAAAAACTAAATCCTATGTGAAAATAATTTCCTATAAATGTAGCCATGTTGTCACTTAGTAACCAGATAGCTGTCCTTGGATATGACCACCCACACACACTGACAACAATGGGAAGATACATGCTATTGAGTCATGTCTGGCCACCTGAATTGAGCGTTCATCACCACAGGACGCTCTGGGACATACAGTAACTCTCGGCCATTTTGATTGAATAAATAATTTATTTCTTTGTGCAATCACTCCAGCAGCGGTGGTGGTATCCAAGGACAGCTGTCTGGTTTCTAAGGAACAACATGGCTACATTCATGTGAAATTAATCTCACACAGGTATATTCCTTTAATAACCTTTCAATTGAAGAAATGTATATACATGGCAGATGAATTAAATGTGAACACCCAGATGGGAATGCACCTTAAAGTCATGCTCCTTACTAACCATGTTAAAAACTTTTGCCACACAATTGCCAAGTTGCACAGATTGTTACCACCCTGAGCCCAATCATAGCCAAAACAACAAATGTAAGACATCTGGAAATTATATAATAATAAAATCTATGACCAACAAAAGATGGAAATACTGAAATTCATCACTTGCATTTCCTTTTTTTTCCGATGTATTCTGAGTTTTTTTTTTAAATTAACCAATGAAATCTCATTGCTTGCTCAAGTCTAATTTTTTGTTAACCCGCTAATCCTATTAACAATGAGCTGACTCAATAAGTAATGGGCTGAGTCTGCAATTAGTTTGGGTAATTAACGTATTACACCAGTAAAATGTTTAGGAAATTCTTACATCATCTTTAAGGTCTGCGGATAAAGATTTTCAAACATTAAGTTTGTTAATGTAATAAAGATAAATAACTCGAGCCATAATAATTACTCACATGTAATTACATATTTTACGAGACGGTTACTCATGGAGGCAATTAAAAAATAATTTTAGCTTCCCCAATAATTAGTTATTGAAATAGTAATTTCAATGAGATGGAGGGAGTTAAAGATCTTATCGCATGACATCTCTTATACGTCCATATATTTCCACTGCCGGTGACGGATCGAGATGCGGTTCCTCTGTAACATTTCTTTTCCGCTGTAATGTTTTCCGCATAATTGTTAATGATTCCGAATTAAACGGTTGAAAAGAAAAAAAGATATTATTTCTGCTTGGAAAAGCTAAAATCTTATATTATATACAGTATTTTACAGAGCATTTGCTCCTATGAATAATCAAAATAATCAGCCATGAAAAAGTTAGGAATTTCTCAATATATTCATAAGGGAAAGAATTTGGAGGAAATTAATGCTTTATGCAAATGTATCTGTAATGTAGCATTCATCTGCGCACTTATAAGTTGTATGTATCACTCTATGCCTCTAATTATATTGCTTCTATTGCTGAGTACATTTCTATATGAAGGCACCGTACGGCGGCACGCTGGGGGTCTCCATAGTGCTAGTAATGTCAGCTCTGCATAATGTCATCAGCTGTAGGTGGCAAATAACATCCTTGGGTGGTTGTTGTGCTTGGCCTCTCCGGAGTGCTACGGGGTACGCTGTGATAATCAGAGATACATTGATCCTCGGAACGGGAATGTATCATCAGAAAATTACATATGTTCTTACAGTGATGTCACGGAGCCCGGATAATGCACATAATGATATCTCAGCAGAGGGATGATATACGCTGTAGAGTCAGAGAGATAATACATACAGTTAGACGCTTTTATTCATGATTATCTTATTGATGGCAATCCATAGTATAGGCCATCACCAGTACATTGCCGGAGGTGCAGCTTCTGATACCCCCAGGTGATCGACGAGGTCCACGGTTCTCAGGGGAGCACTGCGCTCTTTTAATTCATATTCGTCTTTATGTCAGAGTGATGTATCCCCAATATCGGTGAAGATAAAAAACAAAGTGACCCACATTTATCAATACTAGGTGCAGTTGCCTGTGGAGTGTGCAGAGGTGCGCCAGATTCACCAAAACTGGTGCACATTCTTCATGAATCTGGTGCCCCCTGCACTGCTCCGGAAGTGGTCACCATTTTTTATTGCACTTTGTTCATGGGGCAGAATTGTAAGAATTGTGGCGTAAACACTGACAAAGCAGTAACAGCCTCTTTAGGTGCATATTGTTTCTGTCTTGTTGGACACAGACCAGCCGTGACACAAAACTGGCACAGACACTTTGTAAATACATGTGCAGAAGTTTGCAGGTTCTTTTCAGTGCAAAGTCAGACAGAAAACTGGTGCAAACAGTTTAATAAATATGGGCCAGTGAATTTAAACATAAAAGTATAAAGGCAATATAAAGATAGTAAACATGTATTTAATAATATTGGCATAGTAAAGTCAATACAGAGGTAATACACACAGTACAGAATTAATACACATAAGGGGCACATGTATCAAACTTTTGACTTGTCTTTGTCTTTGATTTTTGAGACTATCTATGGTTCATGTGCTCATATTTCTTGTGTCTCCTTTCACAGTTCACCAATGTGTAGTTTCCTGCAGTGTTCCCTGAGTTATCACCTTAATCCAGATTGTTTTAAAAAATCGCAAATTTGTGCACAAATCTATGGCTGCCCCTGACCAGGCATAGAAATTAGCTGGGGAACTGTTTGTGACTTTTGGAGACTTTTTGTGACTTTTGTTATAAAAAGTCGCAAATTCACTACAGACCAAACGCCACATGTGTCAATAAAGAAAAAACGTTAAGTGGGAAAGTGAAGAAAAGTCTCAAAAAACAGGAAAAGCCAGACTTATGATACATCTGCCCCATAGTAATGTCATAGCAAAGGGATAATACATATACTGAAGTCATAGTATGGAGATAGTACACACAGTGATGTCACAGTACAGAGATAATACACACAGTGATGTCACAGTACAGAGATAATACACATAGTGATGTCACAGTACAGGGATAATACACACAGTGATGTCACAGTACAGAGATAATACACACAGTGATGTCACAGTACAGGGATAATACACACAGTGATGTCACAGTACAGGGATAATACACACAGTGATGTCACAGTACAGAGATAATACACACAGTGATGTCACAGTGGGAGGGAAAGTGAGGGAGGTGAGGTGGTGGGGAAGTGGTGAGGGAGGTGCTGGAGTGAAAGTGAAAAATTGGTGACAACAATTAAATTACATTCAAAATATGTAAAAGGGAAAGGTTGTTTCTGTAAATAAAGTCGAGGACAAATTAACTAGATTGAATACACTAATTATCATGAACATGACTTCCTCAGGATAAGCACTTAGGTCACGTTGGTCATGGTAACAGAATTCAGAGGTCCACAAAGGCGGGTAAACGGGAAAGTTGTAGCATCTGTGTGTTTCTTGACATATAAAGATCTAAAAACTTATGTAGAAAAAAGAGACAAAAAACTTCATTAAACAAATTAAAACAAGGCCAAAAAGAAAGACATTTCTTTAATCTTAAAAGTCCTTCATTATTGGACGCAATAAATGCTAAGGGAGCGCTGCGCAAAAAAGGGGGGGGGGGGTATTGTTATAATGAGAGGGAGATGAGAGATGGAATGGTGCCTTATTGAAGGAAGGGGGCAAAGCTGATGGTTTCATTAAGGCCCTTGGGATGGATAGTCCCAAGGGTCCATATCCACCTCGATTCGCATTGGGCCAGTTTGTTTTTGATTGGCCCCCCTCGGATTCCCAATGTGATTTTATCAATCCCTCGGACTTTTAATAGTCCTGGGTTGGAGTCATGTCTTAACTTAAAATGGGCCGCTACTGGTTTTCCTTCAGGATCAAAGTGAGGGTCGGAAGTGGCTTTGATGTCTCTCATATGCTCCCTTATCCTAGTTTTTAATGCCCTCGTTGTGAGTCCTATGTAAATAAGGTTGCATGGACATGTCGCATAGTAAACCACTCCTTTTGTATTACACGTGATTGTATGAGTGATCTTAAACTCCTTGTCACCTGCTGAGTTTGTAAAGGTAGTAGCGCATTCAACATTGGGGCATGCTACGCATTTGCCACAGGGCTTGCACCCCCATGCGGGTGGTTTGACGCCAAAAATTGTCTGCGTTTTCCCTGAGTCATAATGACTCTTTACCAAGTGGTCTCGTAAATTTTTGGCTCTCCGGGCTGTCACAGCAGGGTATGATGTAACATATTTTGTTAGGGTTGGGTCACATTTTAGAATTGGCCAATATTTTTGCAATATTTTACGCATCTGTGGCCACTGTGAGTGATAGGTAGTGATGTATCTTACCTGTTCCGATGTTCCTTCCTTGTTTTTCGTTATTAGTAGATCCTGGCGTGAAGTACCTTTTGCTCTCCAGTATGCTTTCTTAATTGCCCGGTTGCTGTACCCTCGTTGCTGGAAACGTGTCCACAAGTCTTTCGCATGTTTCTCAAAATCTTCATTTGTCGAACAATTTCTTCTAATGCGTAAAAATTGGCCAATCGGGATGGCTGAAATGGTTTGCTTTGGGTGTGCAGAGGTAGCATGGAGAAGTGCATTCACTGAAGTCTCTTTCCTATAGACTTCAGTCTGTAAATATCCTTCGGAGTCCCTTCTTATGATCACGTCTAAAAAAGGAATACTGATTTTGTCAGCACTATAGGTCAATTTAATGTTGAACGGATTTTTGTTTAGTCGTTCGAAGAAGGTGTTTAACTCCATCATGTCCCCCCTCCAAATGATCAGGATGTCGTCGATGTACCGGGCCCAAAGTAGGACCCGGTCCATCGCGACATCCCGATCATCACCCAGTAGGTCCCTCTCCCACAGCCCCAGGAACAGGTTGGCGTATGAGGGCGCACAGGCCGCCCCCATCGCCGTGCCCTGGAGCTGCAGGAAGAAGGACCCACTGAACACGAAAAAATTATGGGTCAATAAAAACTCCAGTAGCTGTAATAAGAATGTCGAAAATTGTGGTGTCAGGTTCTCCATTGCTAAAAAGTATTTAACTGCTCTCAAGCCATCTGGATGTCTGATGCTGGTGTACAGCGACTCTACGTCACATGTAACCAGCAAAGTATCGTCCTCGATGTGGATCCCATCTAATTTTCGTAGGAGGTCCATAGTATCCCGTGTGTATGATGGTAAATTTACAACCATTTGTTTCAAGTAGTGGTCAACAAACCTACTCACCTTTTCAGTCAAGCTTCCTCTCCCGGATATAATAGGTCTTCCTGGTGGTGTCTTTGCATGTTTGTGAATTTTAGGCAGAAGGTACAGGGTTGGGACTACTGGGTCATCTGTCTTCAGGCTGTCATAGACCTCGTTGTTAATTGTCTTATCCTTCTGTGCCTGTAAAAGTATATTGTTCAATTCACTCTTGAATTTTGACATAGGGTTAAATGTTAAGCGTTTATAACACTGGTTATTATTCAATTGTCTATAGGCCTCGGCCTCATACATTTCCTGCGGCCAGACAACAATATTACCACCTTTATCTGATTGCTTGATAACAATGGATTTATCCTTTTTTAGGCTGTTAATACATTGTCTTTGGATATTGGTTAAGTTGTTTTTACTCACCTGTTGGTCTAATTTAGTGAATTCGTGTGTCACTATTTTAACAAATTGGTCCACCGCAGGACACATGTTTAGACTTGGAAATTTTTTTGACCTTTTTCTTATGCATTGTGGGACAGACGTGTCCTCATTGTGTTCTCTTTGTAATTCCTCCAAGATCTTCACAGCTTCGACCTCTGTTTCCGTATCAAAGATATCACTCGGGTCCTTCGTATCAAACATGTTTTTAAATACCAAAGACCTCCCAAATAGATGGAGGTCCTTTACTGCGGAGAAAACGTCAAAATTATTACTAGGAGAGAAAGTTAGTCCTTTTTCAAGTACTACTAGTTCATTTGGGGTTAGTACCCGTTTCGAGAGGTTGATTACCTTAAGTTGGTTGTCGCTGACAACACTACGGGTTTCAGGTCTTCGTTTGTTGATGTTCTGAGGTTGACCGTATTTACGTTTAGTTCCTTGGTTGTTTTGACCCTTCAAAGTATCACTCTGATCGTGATTCGAGGTTATTGATGACATAGACGAGGAACGACTAGTTGTACGATTGGTTCTTGCCTGTCTTCTGTGACGTGCTGTCCGTCCCCAGTGATAAACTCTTTTTTTGGGAATAATCATATTGATCACGTGAAAAATTTTTTGTTTTCTTATCACAGATTTCCTTTTCCCATTTTTCAAAGTCAGTCTCTAATGATTGTTCAAAAGTTTTGACTTCATCTTGAGTCTGTAGAGAAGTTAGAGTTGAGCGAGTAGACTCAATCTCTCTGTTGATATTTTCTAAGATAGTCTTGTTATTTTCAATCAGTAAACGCATAAATTTATCGGAGCATTCTGAACATGATGCTTCCCAATTCGATATAAATGACTCATTATCAATTTGAAAGGATGGAAAAACTTGAACACGTAAACCTCTCGGAATTAATTTCAGTTCTACATATTTTTCCAAGAATGCACCATTCCACCAGACTCTCAATCTCCTGTGTAATAGATTTTTTAAGGCCCCCTGCGCAGCGCTCACGTTTGCATGTACTGCCGCATCAACACCGGTTCCTGTATCTTTGAAAACATGATTCAATTTGGTTCGCCAAGTCTGTTCTCTTGACAAAAAATTCATGGTGATTTACTGTTTTCCTTGTTCTGTGGAAACCACAGTAAAAAAGTTAATTCACAAAGAAGAAATGAAAACAGAAATTGTACAGGAATGTCTATACACTTGTAATAGAGACTGTACACAAATTTGCACCAAATGTTAGGTGCCCCATATGTAGAAAAAATACACAGAAATCCTATGGTACCCCTCAGAATGAGGGGAGAAAATATGAGGCAAAGAAGATTCTTTGATTTTTTCTTTACACACACCGGGATTTGTGTGTCCATGTTATGCTCTTCCTGTAATTCCTCCAATATCCTTACCGCCTCAATTTCATTTGCTCTTCCTGTAATTCCTCCAATATCCTTACCGCCTCAATTTCATTTTCCGTCTCAAATATCTCTGCTGGATCACACGTATGGAACCATTTTTTAAAAAATTTTTTAAAAATTAGAGATCTTCCAAACATATGAAGGTCTTTCACTTAAGGCGGTAAGGATATTGGAGGAATTACAGGAAGAGCACAACATGGACGGGGTAAGTGATCGCCGTGTGGGTTGTGTGTCGAGGGTGTTGCGGTCGCAAGGTGCGGGTACTGCGTCCGTGAGGTGGCGTTACAGAAGAAACGAGTAAACATGACTCCGAGCAGCTCGCAAAGGGATGTAACGAGGGAATGCGCGGTTTAAGATAAGCCAAACGGTGGACGGACGAGCTTTGATAGTTAGTAAGGTTGCGTAAAATTCACCTTTGGAGCGTGTGTGAACGACCTGTTTCGTAGTAGTCATTGACTAAAAAACTGGTCTAAGGTCTCGGGTCTAGATACAGTCTAATAGTTTATGGGCCTCCAGAGCCTTTAGATACCCGCAGGCCAGGGGAAAACACCCGCGGTACGACAAGTTCTTAGGCGAGAAACGTCTTGCCACCGGAAAGTCCCATTCGCAAATTTTATAGAAAAATGCTCTTTTTCATCACCAGCACGAAAAAAAAGGGACCTGTCCATGTCCTTATGTCGACCTGGGAGTTTCCGCGCAGAGGACTTCGCAGTGGACCAGTCGAGAAGCGTGTCTGCATGGTTCTTCGAGTGGCCGGAGAGGCGCGGAAACGGAGGAAAAGGCCTAGAACTAGCCCTAGGCAGAGTGGTGTGCCTGGGTTTTTAGAAAACTATTGACCGGGGGGGGAGAAAGGGGGAGTCGATTACATTCCGCACAAGTGTGCTGCCACTGAAGAGGATGTCTCGCCACCGTTAGCAGACTGCGACCACAAATGTGTTCCGAATGGCCGTGTTGCCTACAGAGATGTTACATTGTTAGAGGTGTTATGGGTATATTACAGTCAGGGCACTGTGCGCAGCGCAGGGGGGGTGGAACGAAGTGGGGCAGGCAGAGTGCGCTGAAAGTAATCTGCGAAATGGCTAGCTTATTGGGCCGATCCGCCACCTTAACGCCAGTGGGCCGGAATGGGAGTGGCTGGCGCGGGTTGTTACTGTCCCTGCACTTGCTGCTGCCGCGACTTTTCATACGTGAAATTCGCCGCTGCATTTTTTTCTACGCCGGATAAACGCTTCGGGTCCTCCGCCCCGATACCATTAAAAAGAAACTGTGTCAGTGTGAACTTTTTGCGGTGATGAGATGGATGTATTCTTTGCTACCATTTTTGGGAGTGTATGACCTTTTGATCCTTGTTGGCTGAAAAAGTGCCATCTTGAACATTTAGAGCGCCTATTTTGCAACTATGGTTTACAATAATTTTTTATAACTTTTATTTTTTTTTGGTTTTCAAAAAGATTAATACAACCAGCCAGCGCATATCACATCATATTGAAATGTCATGACAATATAAATTCACAACATATTTGCTGGTGCATGGTGAGTTGCATACACAATGTGAACAAACATAAAAACCTAACAACAAAAATGTACACAAGCGCCTGTCAATTGCTTTTTCATAATAATAGTGATGACATTATATATATCCGGGGAGACATAATAATATAATAATAATAACAATCTTTATTTATATAGCGCCATCAATTCCGTAGCGCTTTACAAATCATAGGGGACATATACAACTATATTACATTACAAAGAACAATCAGTCATATGGAACATTAGAGTGATGGGCCCTGCTCACAAGAGCTTACAGACTATGAGGATAGGGGGTGACACAGAGGTTGTATATGGTCCAGCCATTCTTGATAAGGGACCAATATAAAATAATTTAATAAATAATTTACTAGACAACATGTTGCTGCTTGAACCAGCCATAGCCGCCATCTTATTTACAGGGTCCTAGGTGAAAAAGACTGTAAAGAGCCTGGAGCTTGGTATAATCACTGTTTGCCAGTAATCAGATGTAGATAGGAACATAGGATGGATTAGTAAAGGGATATTTAAATTTCAAGCAGTTAGCGAGTGTGATAGGCTTGCCTAAAGCGATGGGTTTTTAAGAGCACGTTTGAATTTGAGGGTGGGTATTAGTCTCAAGTCTGGGGAAGGGCATGCCAGAGAATTTGGTGGCAACTCGGGAGAAGTCCCTGGATACGTTGCATGGGAGGTTCGAATTAAGGTAGATATTAATCTAATGTCACTGCAGTTGAAGATCACGGGAAGGGCGATAGACTGAGATGATAAAGAGATAGGGAGGTGCAGCACTATTCAGAGCTTTGTGGATGAGGGTTATTATTTTAAAGGATACGGAAGGAACCGTACCAGTGCAGTTGATTGGCACAACTGGAGGCATCCGTGGCGAGCCTGGCTGCTGCATAAAGAATAGATTGAAGAGAGAGAGTTTAGAGATGGAAGACCGATTAGTAGGAGTTACAGTATCTAGGTCTATCGAGAGTGAATAAAGTGCAACAATTAGCATTTTATAAGTTTCAAATGTCAGAAACGGCCGATTCTGGAGATGTTTTTGAGATGCATATGGCAAGAGCGAGCAAGAGATTGAATATATATGGTGAAAAGGAAGGTCAGAGTCCAGCACAACCCAAGACAGCGGCCTGCTGCCCGGTGCCTGACATAGTTTGACCAGTCCGCCCAACTTTAATGAAAAGTATTTTTTGTTTCCTTTGTGATATTGCTACTAAGGATTCCAGTTTAGTTGCTATGGACTACTGATAGTATCTGTTGGATTGAGGGTAATGAGGTGAATTCCCAATTTTTGGCTGTTAGATTCCATGTGGAATTAGTATGTTGAGATAATGGTAGGTGGGAGTGAGTTATTTCTTCTGATAATCTCAATGATAAGAGAGCTACTTTGGGCCCCAGGGATTGGAATGGTATGATTTTCATCAAATTTTTTTATGGATTATTTCCAAAGGGTTGCACAGGGTCACAAGACCCACCATATGTGCAATAAGGAGCCTATGTCCCCATTGCAATCTCCAACAGAGATTTGTCCTATGTGTAATATAAAGCCAGGCTATATGACGTAAGGTACCACCTGTACATCATCTTTCCTTGATGTTTCCAATGGGTACGCAGTTAAAAAGTTTGAGAAGCGGCAGATAGGGCTTGTTTCCATGCATCTTTCATTAATTCCCATTTTAGTTGGAATGGAAGTTTTTCATGACGTGTCAATGTTAGCAATTTCTTTGTATCCTCTACTTATGCCTTTTTTATGTATTTCTATGTTTGCAAAGAAAGTGACGTATAGAGTTTTTTGTTGTGTTTGTGTTTTAGTTTATTTATGGTTCCCTCAATCTAAGATATTTAAAGAAGTCTTCTCTTGGATTTTAAACACATTCATAATCATTCTGAAGGTATTTGTGTATTATTTGTGCTCAATTTGACCTAGATTTTGTATACCTTGTTAAATCCAGTTTAAGAAGTCAACTTTGGGATCATTTTCCGAATGTTTCCATTGGAAGGTCAGAGTGTATATAGTGGGTCAATGCTCTGGTGCGGAATTTTGGTTGGCCCACATCTGCATACCTGCTTTAATTGTGGGTGAAGTGATTTGGAAATTTGTTTGTAATGGCAGTTTGCAAAGGAGAGTTTCATTTATTTGATGTTAGCATTTCTGCTTCCATTTTGACCCAGTGTTTGGTGTTTTTCGAGATTTCATTATGCTTAATTTGGTCTATGATGGTCGCTCAATTCTAGGTTTTTGCTGACCCATATAATTTTTGAATAATTTGTTGGATGCGTTTAAATCGTTGATATGGAATGGGTATGGGTCGGTTTTGGAAATAATAGAGGATGTTTGGGTAAATTTAGCATTTTTATTGCTGCATTCACCCTAGCCAAGAGATTGGGTAGGAGGAAAAGTTTTTGGATGTCTTTGTTGTATTTGAGTATTAAGTTGGTTGTGTAATGGTAGCTAGTTTATTTGATAGGAGAGGTTAAGAGGATTCCTAGTAGGGAATTTGTCCTTCGGCCCATTCTGGGAATTTTTTTGCCATTTTTTTTATGGGTGGTGTCAGGTATAGCCTAGATTTGTAGTCAGTGAATTAGTTTCATTCACTTTTTAATGTACTTACTGAACCAAATCTTTTAATTATTTGGTGGGACAATTGGGGAAGAGTGTTTTCTGGTGAAGACAGACCTATAATCACATCGTCTGCGAAAAGTCCTATTCATGGTCTGTTTGGCCTACTTGTATTCCTTTTAGGTAAGGGGATATCGAATTGTTGCGCAATTGGTTCCATTATTACGGTAAATATAAGTGGACATAGGGGACACCCTTGGCGAGTGCCATTGGTGATTTTAAAAGTGGGTTTGATATGAGCACTCTAGGTGTAAGTTCTTCTTTGGGATTTTTCGTATGGCTAAGATAGAGTTACAGATTTTTGGAAAGTTGAACTCTTTAGTGTCTCTTCCATATAACCCTAGTGTACTCTATCAAATGCTTTCTCTGTCTCTGGCATCCAAAGTCAGAGGCAGAGAACGTTCGGCTTGCCTCAAGCCAGAAAGAATCAGGTTTATAAATCTACGGATAGCGTATTATGGTTTGGGTGGCCCTTTTATTAAACCCACTTGGTTCATATTTACTAGGGATGGGATTATATTTGCTAATCTGTTTGCTAGGATTTTTGAGTAATTTTCGATCTGTATTTGTATAAAGGAAATGGTTCTAAAGTTTGCCAGGGTTGAATGGGGGTTTTCCTCCTGGTTTAGGGATGGTACATGATAGCCCTTCAGCATCTCTTCTGGGAATTTACCTTGTGTGGGATAAATTCAATACTTTTAAGAGATATGGGATCAATGTAGATTTGTATTTCCTTGTAGAATTGTTGGTAGGCCATCAGGTCCGGGGATTTATTTGGTTTTAGGAGAATATTACTTTTTTCTATTTCTTCCTGTTTTTAGAAAATTTTTTTATGTGTCTCTATGTTCGGTTGTGTGTATGGTTAATCTATCTAAGTTGCAAACACGTTCAGTTGTAGTATATTTAAGTCATGTATTTTTTTTTTAAGTGTGGCAATTTCGTTAATCCTTTCTTGGGAAATTTTCTGCTTGTTTAGTCCTAATGTAGTTCTGCTAATTAGTTTTAATTTCGTGTATTTAATATTATTTTGTTTCCTTGTTGTTGTGCGGAGATACTCATGAAATGTCCTTTGACAAAGACCTGAGGAGCACAAGTAGGTTATTTGTAGTAGAGTCTGGGTTTATTGTAATTTAAGTATTCTACAATATGTTGGACGTGTTTGTTCTTCGTATTGGGGTAAGTTCATGACATAGTTTTCAGTCTCCTATGAGTTTGGGGGAGTTGTTATGCTGTTCTTTTATTTGAGTGTTATGGAAGAATGGTCTGACCATGTTATACTGTGTTCTTTGCTTCCACTATTCTATGTACAGGTATCTTCCCCTAAAAAGTAACTAATTCTTGTGTATACCTATGGGGGTGTGAATAAAATTGAAATCTTTATCTATTGGATGATGAGTTCACCATGCATCATATAAGTTGTGTTTGTGCACGAGCGTTCGTAGGAAGATGTGTCTGGTTCTCTCGCCAGCTCACGTTCTGCTCCATGCGCCGCTAGCCACGCCCCCAGTGGGTCATATTTTGATAGAACAGACATTAAAGTTTCGGTGGATCTAACATGTTTATAATTTTTTGCAGTTTATTTTTATATTAGTTTCTAGGGAAAGGGGGTGATTAGAATATTTAGTGCTTTTTTTTAATATTTTTTTTTTCCTATTTTTCATAACCCTGGTTTGTCTGATTTATCCTACCCACACACGGCAATACTATGGTAATGGCATGCATATGTGGATTTAACACATGATCTATTACAATGTACCCACTGTCATATTGTACAGCTCTTGGAAATATAACATAAATATTCTGTATTCACAGTATATATTATTTATTTATGTAGAATGCAATTATTCTAATGTAGTGGGGGAGCTGATTGTTTCATAGTAATTAAAGGGGCAATTTAAATATCAGTATTTTTTTTTTTTTAACTCAGTTTTATTGAGAAGTAAAAACATAAATATCCCTACATATGATCAAGGTTGGGCCAATCAAGCAGCGTGTCAAAGTCATTCCAAGTACAGTTGTTTAACATTGCGTACGGATTACACATGGAAATTTGGCTTATTCTTCTAAGAGGGGGGGGGGCACACAATCGCCGCCCAACCTTAAGCGAGCCATGAGGTTCCATAGTTGAACATGTTATATCTTATTCAAAACAAAACAGTAAACAAACTTTGTCACCCTAGTACGGTATCCAGTCATGCATATACCTTGGTGTTGCATATCAACATGTTCACCATCGGCCAGGGCATCTTTAGTTTTGTAAAGGTTTCTTCTCCACTTTTGTATGGTATCATTCAGGGACAGAGGGGTAACGAGCTAGGACAGAACGCAGTAGAGCTATATGATTAGAGGAGAAACACAACCATTTACCCCAAATCTTATCAATTTGTCCGGTCGGGCACGGTGCTTATATAGCACCTTCTCAGTGGTATAATAGTATTTATGCAGGTATTTCCATTGGTTAATGGAGGTGAGAACAGGTGTCCACCCATCGAAGCGCTATGGTCTTACGGGGGTGAACAATGTTTCCCTCAGGTAATATTCTGGTGTAATGAGGCCAGGTTTCTTCATCGAGTATCCCAATAGACCAATCTTTGGGTCTTGAGCCAGTGGGGACTCAGATAGAAGAAGGTTACTTTACCCCCAAAATGCCTGTATCACAGGACATTCCCAAAATCATGTGCCAGAATCCTGTCGTTAGGTGTCTGCTCCTATGACAACCCCGGATCAGGGAGGCGGCCCATCTTATGTAATTCTAATGGAGTCCAAATAGCTCTGATGAATAATATATACTTGGATAAGCTTATTATCGATTACTGGGGATACATATCTGTGCGATTCAAGAGCTCTGCATGCTCGTCCTCGCTCAAGGATGGAATTAATCCCTTCCATTCCCTCTAGTGCCTGTTGTGGGGCAGACTCCGCCTTGGCGCAGATTAAGTGAGAGTAATAATGAAATTAAACCAGCTGGGCCCTGTGAACGATTACTCCTTTAGTGGGGTGTCTGACCGGTGTCTCGTTAGGGGGAAATTGAGTTTGAAAAGTGGCGTGGCGGCAATTGTAGATATCTATAGAAGCTGTGTCGAGGTAATTGGAACTTACCTCCATCCATAAGGACTATGGAGGAGTCGTCCCAAACATCTTTAATAGTACAGACCCCGTGGTGTTATCCCAGATTGAGGTCAAGAGCAATCTGTCACATGTGGAGGTCTTGATTTCCCCAAAGTAGGGTTTCCAATGGAACTGATGTGGTCCTGGTAATTTCTTTTGCTTTCTCCAAGCTACCCCGCGCAACTGTGTGGGCCGGTAAAGTCTAGGGCCTTTCCAAGTAGATGTGGTCAAGGCGTGCCATAGGAGCCTACACCTAACGTATGAGGTTAGGTGGGTTTCGGAATATTGTGGGGTCCCCCGCAGATAGCCAGTTTGCAAGAATTTCAGCTGCCACTAGGTAATAAAGGTGAGGGTTGGGTAGAGCCATACCTCCCAGTGATTTGGGTCTCTGCAATTTAGTCATCTGGAGCATTGATCTACCAGACCCCCTATGAAGGGACATGAGTGACTCTAAGAAGTAAAAAAAGTTCTGGGTATGGGTAGAAGAATGAGTGGTGACATAGAGACACTTGGTTTGATACCCATCTTAATAAGATTGATTCTCCCAGCCAGTGAGAGGGTAGTTTGGCCCTAAGTTCAAATTTAGACCTAAATAAGTAAGTAGCGGGGTCCATTGTTATCCTGCATTATTAACGGGTCTGAGGATAAATTATGCCCCCAAATATTTTAAGTGTGAGACCACCCTCAGTCCCCCTTGGAGCTGCACGTCAGGAACCTGAGCTTGCGGTAATACAATGATTCAGGATTTGTCCCAGTTCACATTCGTGAGTCCTGAGAGATATTGCCGAAACTCTCAATAAGTTGCTGGCTCTGGGTAGGGAATCTCTCCGGACTTGACATGTAAAGGCAGGAGGTCAATCGGCATACAATGCCACGATCCTCCACCCCGCCATGCCGAAATCCTTAAATACCTCGTCTGCATTGAATCTGAACCGCCAGGCGGCGTTACCTCTCTCCTCGAGTGAACCTATTTGAGTGCCCAATAAGTGCTATAACCAGCGGTTGGCCTCTTGTAAATATGGATACCCATTTGAATAAATGATGGACCAAACCCAAATCGGCGTAGAGCCCCCGGAAGAACAGCATTCAATGGAATCAAACGCCTTGGCCGCATCTAATGTAGGCCAAGGCCCATTCCTCCCCTCTTTCCTTACCCACCTGCATAAGGATCTGAGTCCTCCTCCAGTTATCTGCTGTACTACGGCCAGGTTAAACCAATTGGTCTTGATGTATAAGTGTCGTGATGATCTTATTTAGCCTAGTCACCATGACTCTATTGATAATTTGTAGTCCGCATTTAATAGCGAATTTGCCTATAGGAGCACAATCTTGGGGGTCTTTGTCGGGTTTTTTAGGATAACTATTATGTTGGCATCATAGAACAAGGCAGGGAGCTCCTCTTTTTCAAGGAGATGCCTGTAGGGTTTTAAGCAGAGCCGTAGCATCTCCTCCTGGTACTTAGTATATACTTCAAGGGCGGCCATCTGGTCCAGAGGCCTTTCCCTTGGATAGATCTTCAGGGCCCGTCAAGCTCTGCCGCTGTGATGGGAGCATCCAGCTCTCACGCTGTGATGTTGTTAGGGTGGGGCATGGTATAGCATAAAGGTATTCGTCTAGCTGATCCATATTGCTGTAGATCGAGATGTGTATAGGTCCTGTAAATTCAGTGAAAGACTGTAGTATGAGGTCATTTGAGTGATCTGTCCATTTTCATTTCTAATGGCAATAATTGTGGGGGAGGCTGACTTCTATGTATTAGTGGGCTAATAGACTCTTGATTGATTACCTGCTCGAAAATAGCTTTTTAGTAAAAAACATGCAGTTTCATCCTTTTCTCATTGTAAGCAATGCATATATTGTCTACCCGTCTGAAGCCATGCCTGTCTTCTATCAGTAGTTGGGTCAGCTATGAAAGCCGCTTCAAGGTCGGGACAGAGCTCGAAATGTTCCTCCTCTTTTGCAGATTCCCTCTTAATTTGTGAGATAGCGACTGGAGCAGCCACGTAGATGAGACTTCAGTGCATCCCCAGAAAAGGAGTGATTGTCAAGGGAAGGATTAGATGTTACAAAGTCTGCTATAATGCTGGTGTTCTGTCTGATTCTGTAAGTAAAGTGAGCCAGAAAGGATGAATCTTTACGCAGACCTGTCTGACCCGCAGAGGCATCGTATTGAAACACCGCTAAAATGGGTGAATGGTCGGAGGGTTTCTCTAGGCAAGTGTTCTATTGACACTAGCGAAGACTAGCGCAGTCATTGCCGCGATATAATCAATGTGAGATAAGTGCCTCAGTCGGCCGTGTGACATGTGTATTCCTGGTTGCTCGGGTGTCTGAGGCGCCATAAGTCAATGCCATCCCATTTCCCTGAAGGACAGTGGGTCATCCTGTCAGGTCTGGTATCAAGCAGGTGGGGGGGGGGGAAAGGGGGAGGGAACCTATCCTGTACAGGGTCTACCACTGAGTTTAGGTGGCCCATGCATATTATGGTGGCTCTGGGAAACGGTTGCGAATTGATTAGCTTCAACACATGGTGAGGGTGCTCAGGAAGGTACATATAAACAAGAAAAACATATGGTTGGCAGTCTTATAGCGGCCATAAACAAACAGATTCTCCCATCTGGATCCACCACCTTTTCCGTTACTCCCCATCTTAGGCTTCTGTGTATTAGCAATGATACCCCGCGAGCGTGTCGTGGGAGTAAGTAGAGTGCGCAGACCATTGTACCCCATGGTTTTCTGCAGCCAGGAGACATTGTGCTCTATGAGGTGAGTTTCTACCAACATAGACAGAGGGTTATGTTTATGCAGTCCTTATTTATTATGCAGCATTATTTTTCTTATGGGACATTGTGGTCAGTTTGTGTGAGGGGTACATATTATATTATTTAGGAGCTATTTAAGAGTTTTATCTAGCAGACAAAATAGTGTAATGAACTCTATTATCTTTAGGATCACAGATTGTTCTGGCAAGAGCCAACTACACATCTGAGCGTGAATTCTTCATTGACAAGTGACGGCCTGGATAACTTTATGCACTTCTATACACCTGATGGAACCAGTTCATCGCCTGTGATTATCAAATGTCCCTTATGGCACTTTCTGCTTTACACGAGGTAGCAACAGAAGTCCCATGGAAGGAATGATAGGATGGCATCTTGCGGCATTTCCTGCATATAATATGCTGCCATTGGGTGGCAGCAGCCATGTGATAAATTACACAGTTCTGCTGCACCCCATAGGTCCATATTTCACTTGGCTGCTGAAGCCCTGACCACCTTTGTTTTCTTACACATGATTTCTGCCACTTCTTCTAAGTGAAGTGCTCAAGTGTAACCAAGTTATTTTTAGTACACAGGACTGTCTTTTTAATAAAGGCAGGCACAGCAGACCTGTGTAATGTAAGGGGCTACAGATTGGCGTCCTTTGTGTATGTCGATTATTTACACACACTGCTGCAGTGTGGTGCAGATATTTGTGTTATACATATTGTATTACTATAGGCAGTTATATTCTTGTACAATAGAGTGCATTATTATAGTAGTTATATTCTTGTACCCGAGGGAGGTATTATGTAGTTATATTCTTGGACATAGTGGGCAGTATTATAGTAGTTATATTTTTGTACATAGGGGGCAGTATTATATTAGCTATATTCTTGTAGATAGGGACAATTTTTATTAGTAAAAACACAAACAAAATATACAATCATTCTGTCAGAATGAAAACAAAATATTATTTAACAGAGATCAAATACAGCAGCAAATAATAAATTTAGAATAAATTAAAAAGTCCATTCACTGGTAATAAGGGAAAAAGAAATAATAAATAGAATCCATGATATAATCCATCATTATAGATATATGTTTCCTCATAGTGCACATTCTCGCTCTTTTCCTGAACTCTAATGATCGGTCCACCATCAGCTCTGACAGTATCTTGTGTAGACTGTGGTCTGGTGAAGGACTCGTTATGGGCGGACCACTCTGGTCCTGGTGTGCCAGTGGTAGTACTAGTTACCGTGATGATCAGGTCAATGGTCCCCCTGTCTATGCCAGGAACTTGTGGTGTCACCCATAGATCACATCAGGGTAGGGGCCGAGACTGCATCTTGGCATCTCAGCCTGGGGGACACCCTCCTGCCCAGTGGCGTATAGGAGAGGCTGGGCCCCATAGCAATTTCTGCAGGGCCCCCCCTCCCCTTAAAAATAAAACACATAAACGTGTGCCTTGCAGGCACACTGGCGCGCTGGAGAGGAGGAAGGTGATCGCGCTCACCCTCCCCTCTCCATAGAGATAGAGCCAAATGGTCGTTCTTATGGCCATAGATAAGCATGCTCTATCTCTTTGGCGGACACGCTAGGAACGTTGAGTACACTGTTGTGCTCACTGTACCGAGCTGAGGCGCTATAGACCCTATGAGGGATGTATATCGGTCAGCAAATTTGCAGCCAGATATACATTCCCCATACTTCTTGTGAGTGACCCCTACACGGACATATTTCTACACAGTACACAATTTATACACTGATACATACACACCTTTATCATACACATAAGTCTACACGTATTATACATTGCAACCATATACATACAGTAATCACTTATACACACACATTTATGCACTCATATACATTATACACTAAATAGAGTGGTATACAAACTCACACATATATACACTGACCATATAACACATACATACAGTAATAAAAGACCAAATACACACATTCATATATACAGCATTTATACTACTATGTACGCAATATACACGCATTTAACACTAATACCAGTTTTACACACTATATACGCAGTTTACACAACACTATATACCAGTTTACACACACTAAATACAGTTTACACACTATATACCTTTACACACTATATACGCAGTTTACCACTATATACCGCGTATTACGCAATATCGACGCATTTTATACACTAAATACACAGTTTACACACTATACACAGATACATACACGCAGTTTACACACTATACACGCAGTTTTCACACTATACACAGCAGTTTACACACTAAATACGA
The DNA here is from genome assembly GCA_019512145.1 of Engystomops pustulosus. NCBI lineage: Eukaryota > Metazoa > Chordata > Amphibia > Anura > Leptodactylidae > Engystomops > Engystomops pustulosus. The sequence continues at coordinate 24,382 of WNYA01001040.1, forward strand.
TTTACACTAAAAGTTTACACACTAAATACAGTTTACACACTATATACGCAGTTTAATATCACTAAATACACAGTATATACCAATATCACACGCAGTTTATACACAAATAAACACGTTTATACACACTATAATACGCAGTTTATACACTAAATACACAGTAATCCAAGGCACAGATCAGATTTAGGCAAGTGGGGAACAGAGTAACGGCCCAATGGCACAAATCCCTTCAATTCTGGCCAAAGTGGCCCCCCACTATTGGTGTATCGCACAGTGTTACACTCATCAAATCACTAGAGAAACCAAAGTATCCCCCCAAAAACAAGGTCGGAGGGAAAGAAGGAGTAACCAGGAACCATTGTATGATAAGCAGATAAATACTTTTATTTGAAACTAACAATAAATGACAAAGATATATAGACAAGTTAATACAGTAGATGACACAGAAAAATAGCGTTCAGAAACAAGGCAGTGATGGAAATTAGTGTGTATAACATGATGGACTGTAGAACCCAAAATAGGGGGGGTAGGGAACCCACTGAATACTGGCTGGTAATAGCTACCGTGCCTGTGCTCATGCAAAAATGTGGAACCTGCACAATAATAGAAAAGAGTCCTTACCATTGGGGTGACAGTAGTTCCTCTGCCTGGACTGAAACGCTGGCCCCGACGCGCGTTTCGGCTCAGGATGAGCCTTCGTCTGGGGTGGCGTCCTGATGTTTGAGGGACGTAAGATAAATGATCTAACGGCCAATAGGAGTTTACACATTGGTGCACGTGGGTCAAATGGTACCTCCCCGGTGATGCCGGAACACCGCGAGGCCGCGCCACGTGACCGCGCTTCACGTGATTAATGTCACGTGACCGCGAGATCACGTGCGCGGAGATCGCGATGCCCGAGACCAACACAGAGTTGTGAAGGTGAGTTTTAAACAGAGGCATTAACTTAGCGCATGCGCTTAATAGTATTTCATAATTGTACAAGGAGTGGATATATCTTTTTGGCCATGTAAGTGCATATGAAGGAAACGAATATCCAATGATTTTGATTGCATAACTTAATTATAATATGGGACATATATTTGATCACTTTCCATACATAATAAATAATAACATTAATGGAATTAAGTGATGAAAGAGTGCTGTAGCATAGAATAATAATTCTAAAATACAAAAAAGATGAAATACAATGTGCAGGAACAAACAAAAAATGAACAATAATAATGTATGAAAGTGACTGCATGTTGAAGTCACGGAGTGCAACATCGATCATTATAAAGTGCTGTGTGAATGGTTTCATTGTGACATATCAGTTATTACAATTGATAACAATTCATGAAATGCTTATATACATATTGTAAACATTATTGTAAAATTAGTATATACACTTAATAACTTAATAAACAAAATTCATGAAAAAATTATTAAAAACTTGAAAAAAGTTGTTATAAGTATGAATCATGATTAAAATAGCGCCTATGGATACCGAATCACTTGATGAAGAGAAGCCACATATTAAAACCTCTATAAATATTTAACTTTTTAGTTATGTCAATTCATACAATTGCTACCCATGTGAGACGTGAGGTGAGTGGGCAGGATGTGAAGGGAAGAGAGGGATGTGAGGGAGGGATGTGGGGGAGAGGAGGGAAAGGAATGTGATGAAAGTGAAGTGAACGTGAATGTGTAGCAAAAGTGCTGATCATGTTGTAAATGATAAAATAATACATTTGGGGACCTAGGGTCACATATTGCATCTAGCTGATACATCAAATATGGTACCGAGATTTTTAGTCGGGCTTCTTGAATAAAAGACAATGTGCTTGTTTTGGTCGCCAATCCAGTAAATAGATAGTTCAATGAGAGATGTTCCACTCTTGTCCAACTTTATGAAAGGAAGATTTTTTTTTTTTTTTTTTTTTATTTAAGAGGTAATAAGCCATTCCTGAGAAATTATGGAGACCCATATAGTGCAGTTGTTGTGATTTCTGAAAGTACAAAGTAAACAATAAGAGATAAAATGACATAATGATAAAACACACTTTAAAAGCTGGTGCAAAAGACGCCAGTGAATGAGGGCATTTGACATTATGCAGAGAGTATTTGGAGTGGGCAAGTGGAGTGGAGCGAGAGCAATACACTTAGAGATAGGGAGCGAAACTTAGTGTTTCATTCAGGCCCTTTGGTTTGAGGGTGTTTAGAGTCCAAATCCAGCGTGTTTCACACTGTGCGAGACGTTGATGGATTGGTCCACCTCTAATACCTAAATCAATTTTATCAATGCCCCGCACTTTCAAGACATTTGGATCCGAGTGATGTTTGTCTCTAAATGTTGTGCTACCGGTTTCCCATCCAGAAGTACCTTTGTGTCTGCCCCGGTTCTGATATCTCGCATGTGCTCTCTAATCCGTGTTTTTAGAGGCGAGATGTTAGGCCTATATAGATAGATCGCATGGGCAGGTTGCATAGTACACTACTGCTTTCGTGCTACAGGTAATGTTTTGAGTGTATTGTAGATTTTAGTGCCTGTGGAATCTGTAAATGTATTGGTTCGCTCCACATTAGGGCACGCTATACATTTTCCACATGGCTTACAACCCCAGGGGGTCTATCTGCCCCAAATGGTTCCTGATCTACCTGATGTATAATGGCTCCTTACCAATAATTCTCTCAAGTTTTTGGCTCTCCGTGCCGTGACAGAGGGGTATGGAGTAATGTATTTTGAGACTATGGGGCGCCTTGTAATATAGGCCAATATCTTTCCAATGCAGCACGCATTTCTTGCCATTGAGCATGGTAACTGGTAATAAATCTTACCTGGTCAGGTACTGTCTTCTTAGGTTTTGGTGTCAATAGTGCTTGGCGTGGGGTTTTCTTGGCTCGCTGGTATGCTAGCTTGAGTGACCTGTTGCTGTAGCCTCGTTGTAGGAATCTGGTTCGCAGATCCGCTGCCTGAGTTTCAAAGTCATTCTCTGTAAGCAAATTCTCCTGATTCGCAAGAATTGGCCGGTAGTATGGCTCTAATTCGGTTTGACTGGGGTGCGATGATGTAGCTAGCAAGGAATTTACAGCTGTATCTTTTCTGTATACATTTGTTTGCAAACATCCATTATCATCTCTTCTGATGATGACATCCAGAGGAACACAAAATTTATCTGCCGTATAAGTCATTTGATGTTGTAAATATTATTGTTTAAGACATCAAAAAATTGCTGCATTCAGTCAAACTGCCCTTCCAATGATCAGGATGTCGTCTATTAGCTGGGCCCAAATAGGACCCGCTCCATGACGACATCCCGATCTCCGTCCAGTAGGTCCCTCTCCCACAGCCCCAGGAATAGATTGGCGTATGAGGGCGCACATGACGCCCCCATCGCCGTGCCCTGGAGCTGCAGGTAAGGGACCCACAGAACACGAAAAAATTGTGGAATAGGATAAATTCCAACAATTCTAAATAAGGAGCGAATTCCTGTGTCAGATTTTCCATTGATAGGAAGAATTGTACTGCTTGACCATCGTGGTGTCTAATCGCACGTATATATTGACTCCACATCGCAGGTCACTAAGTATGTATCTTCCTCGATGTGGAGTCCATCTATTTTACGCAAAATATCCATTGTGTCACGGGTATAGATGGTAATGTTTCTACCATTTTCTTTAAGTAATGGTCCACAAACTTACTCGCTTTTTCTGTGAGACTCCCATTTCCAGATATGATGGGACGTCCTGGTGGGTTTTTAGGGTGTTTGTGGACCTTGGGCAGTAATATAGGGTTGGGACTACCGGATCTGATGTTTGTAGGCATTCCCATAGATCTTGGCTGATGGTTTTGTTCTTGACTGCCTGCGAAAGTATAGTTTTTAATTCACTCATGATTTGTCATTGGATTGAAGGTAAGACGTTTGTAACATTGGGGGTTATCCAGTTGACGATATGCCTCTGCCTCGTACATCTCCCGTGGCCATATCACAACATTACCCCCTTTGTCTGATTGCTTTATGACAATGGTTTTATCATTTTTTCAAACCATTAATGCACTGACGTTGTTTATTTGATGGTTATCATAGCTTACCTGTTGGCTCAGCTTGGCGAATTCCTGAGTTACAGCTTTCACAAACTGGTCTACAGCCGGGCAGGAGGATAAATTGGGGAACTTCTTTGATTTTTTCTTTACACACACCGGGATTTGTGTGTCCATGTTGTGCTCTTCCTGTAATTCCTCCAATATCCTTACCGCCTCAATTTCATTTTCCGTCTCAAATATCTCTGCTGGATCACACGTATGGAACCATTTTTTAAAAATTAGAGATCTTCCAAACATATGAAGGTCTTTCACTTAAGGCGGTAAGGATATTGGAGGAATTACAGGAAGAGCACAACATGGACACACAAATCCCGGTGTGTGTAAAGAAAAAATCAAAGAAGTTCCCCAATTTATCCTCCTGCCCGGCTGTAGACCAGTTTGTGAAAGCTGTAACTCAGGATTCGCCAAGCTGAGCCAACAGGTAGCTATGATAACATATCAAATAACAACGTCAGTGCATTAATGGTTTGAAAAATGATAAACCATTGTCATAAAGCAATCAGACAAAGGGGGTAATGTTGTGATATGGCCACGGGAGATGTACGAGGCAGAGGCATATCGTCAACTGGATAACCCCCAATGTTACAAACGTCTTACCTTCAATCCAATGACAAAATTCATGAGTGAATTAAAACTATACTTTCGCAGGCAGTCAAGAACAAAACCATCAGCAAGATCTATGGGAATGCCTACAAACTCAGATCCGGTAGTCCAAACCCTATATTTACTGCCCAAGGTCCACAAACACCCTAAACCCCCCAGGACGTCCATCATATCTGGAATGGGAGTCTCACAGAAAGCGAGTAGTTTGTGGACCATTACTTAAAGAAAATGGTAGAAACATTACCATCCTATACCCGTGACACAATGGATATTTTGCGTAAAATAATGGACTCCACATCGAGGAGATACATACTTAGTGACCTGCGATGTGGAGTCACTATATACGTGCATTAGACACCACGATGGTCTTAAAGCATACAATTCTTCCTATCAATGGAAAATCTGACACAGGAATTTCGCCTCCTTCATTTTAGAATTGTTGGAATTTATCCTATTCCCAATTTTTTCGCGTTCTTTGGGTCCTTCTACCTGCAGCTCCAGGGCACGGCATGGGGGCGTCATGTGCGCCCTCATACGCCAATCTATTCCTGGGGCTGTGGGAGAGGGACCTACTGGACGAGAATCGGGATGTCGTCATGGACGGGTCCTATTTTGGGCCCCTACATAGACGACATCCTGATCATTTGGAAGGGCAGTTTGACTGAATTGCAGCAATTTTTGATGTCTTAAACAATAATATTTACAACATCAAATTGACTTATACGGCAGATAAATTTGTGTCTCCTTCCTGGATGTCTCATCAAAGAGATGATAAATGGATGTTTGCAAACAAATGTATACGAAAAGATACAGCTGTAAATTCATTGCTTCATGCTACATCATCGCACCCCAGTCAAACGATTAGAGCCATACCTACCGCCAATTCTTGCGAATCAGGAGAATTTGCTCTACAAGAATGACTTTGAAACTCAGGCAGCGGATCTGCGAACCAGATTCCTACAACGAGGCTACAGCAACAGGTCACTCAAGCTAGCATACCAGCGAGCCAAGAAAACCCCACGCCAAGCACTATTGACACCAAACCTAAGAAGACAGTACCTGACCAGGTAAGATATTACCAGTTACCATGCTCAATGGCAAGAAATGCGTGCTGCATTGGAAAGATATTGGCCTATATTACAAGGCGACCCCATAGTCTCAAAATACTTACTCCATACCCCTCTGTCACGGCACGGAGAGCCAAAAACTTGAGAGATTTATTGGTAAGGAGCATTATACATCAGGAGATCAGGAACCATTTTGGGGCAGATAGACCCCCCTGGGGTTGTAAGCCATGTGGAAAATGTATAGCGTGCCCAATGTGGAGTGAGCGAACCAATACATTTACAGATTCCACAGGCACTAAAATCTACAATATCACTCAAACATTACCTGTAGCACGAAAGCAGTAGTGTACTATGCAACCTTGCCCATCTATCTCTATATAGGCCTAACATCTCGCCCTCTAAAACACGGATTAGAGCGCAACATGCAGATATCAGAACCGGGCATAGACACAAAGGTACTTCTGGATGGAAACCGGTAGCACAACATTTTAGAGACAAACTCACTCGGTCCAAATGTCTTGAAAGTGCGGGGCATTGATAAAATTGATTTAGTTATTAGAGGTGACCAATCCTCAACGTCTCGCACAGTGTGAAACACGCGGGATTTGGACTCTAACACCCTCAAACCAAAGGGCCTGAATGAAACACTAAGTTTCGCTCCCTATCTCTAAGTGTATTGCTCTCCTCGCCCACCTTGCCCACTCCAAATACCATCTCTGCATAATGTCAAATGCCCCTCATCACTGGCGTCTTTTTTGCACCAGCTTTTAAAGTGTTTTTTATCATTAGGTCATTTTATCTCTTATTGTTTACTTTTGTACTTCAGAAATCACAACAACTGCACTATATGGGTCCCATATTTCTCGGAATGGCTTATTTACCTCTTAAATAAAAAAAAAAAAAAAAAAAAAATCTTCCTTTCATAAAGTTGGACAAGAGTGGAACATCTCTCATTGAACTATCTATTTACTGGATTGGCACCAAAACAAGCACATTGTCTTTATTCAAGAAGCCCCGACTAAAAATCTCGGTACCCATTATTTAGATGTATCACGCTAGATGCAATATGTGACCCTAGGTCCCCAAATGTATTATTTTATCATTTACACATGATCAGCACTTTTTGCTACCATTCACGCTTCACTCACTTTTCATCACTTCCTTTCCCTCCCTCTCCCCCACATCCCTCCCTCCACATCCCTCTCTACTCTCCTTCCCTCACATCCCCTGCCCACCACCTCACGTCCACATGGTAGCAATTGTATGAATGACATTACTAAAATTAAATATTATAGAGTTTTAATATGTCTTCTCTTCATCACAAGTGATTCGGTATCCATAGGCGCTATTTTAATCATGATCATACTTATAAAACAACTTTTTTCAAGTTTTTAATATTAAATTTCATGAATTTTTGTTTATTAAGTTTATTAGTGTATATACTAATTTTACAATAATGTTTACAATATGTATATAAGCATTTCATGAATATGTTTATCAATTGTAAAACTGATATGTCACAATGAAACATTCACCGCACTTTATAATGATCGATGTTGCACTCCAGACTTCAACATGCAGTCCTCTTCATACATTATTATTGTTCTTTTTTTGTTTGTTCCTGCACATTGTATTCATCTTTTTTGTATTTTAGAATTATTATTCTAATGCATACAGCACTTTCATCCACTTAATTCCACTTAATTTATTATTTATTATGTATTGGACCAGTGATCAAATATATGTCCCATATAATATTAAGTTACTGCAATCAAATCTTGATATTCGTTTCCTTCATATGCACTTACTGGCCAAAAGATATATCCACTCCTTGTACAATTATGAAATACTATTAAGCGCATGCGCTAAGTTAATGCCTCTGTTTAAAACTCACCTTCACAACTCTTGTTGGTCCTCTGGGCATCGCATCTCGCGCGCACGTGATCTCGCGGTCACTGACATTAATCAACTGATGGGCGTTCACGTGCGCGGCCTCGCGTGTTCCGGCATCACCAGGGGAGGTACCATTTGACCCACGTGCACCATGTGTAACTCCTATTGGCCGTTAGATCATTTATTTACGTCCCTCAAAACATCATGACGCCCCCCCCAACGAAGGCTCATTCCTGAGCCGAAACGCGCGTCGGGGCCAGCGTTTCAGTCGCGGCATAGGAACATACTGTCACCCCATTGGTAAGGACTCTTTTCTATTATTGTGCAGGTTCCCACATTTTTGCATGAGCACCAGGCACGGTAGCTATTACCAGCCAGTACTTCAGTGGGTTCCCTACCCCCCCTATTTTGGGTTCTACAGTCCATCATGTTATACACACTATTTTCCATCACTGCCTGGTTTCTGAACGCTAGTTTTTCTGTGTCATCTACTGTATTAACTTGTCTATATCATTCTTTTTCATTTTATTGTATTGTTCAAAAAAGTATTTTATCTGCTTATCATACAATGGTTCCTGGTTACTCCTTCTTTCCCTCCGACCTTGTTTTGGGGGGATACTTTTGGTTTTCTAGGTGATTTGATGAGTGTAACCTGTGCGTACACCAATAGGTGGGGGGCCACTTTTGGCCAGAATTGAAGGGATTTGTGCCATTGGGCCGTTACCTGTTCCCCACTTGCCTAAATCTGATCTGCCTGCCTTGGATTTAATGATTTATTTTCTCTGTGTTATTTTCACAGTCTTTTTCTTTCAGGATCTTACGCATCATGAATTTCCAATCCAGGGAATTGACCTGGCGGACAAAACTCATTCGTTTTTAACGATACAGCCTCGGGAGGTACACAGCAGTGTAATGGGGGCATTGGCATGTTGCAGAGAACCTTAAAAAACCTGTTACATAAAAGGATGCGCGAACTTGGTGGAACGAGCATTTTGGAGAAATATGTGAGCGAAAACTAATCCCTAGGGGTCTTAGAGTTCAAGTGTTTCCAATCATTTCAAATTGAAAATGAATTGTTCATCCTAGATGGGAAGCAGCTTGCTCGCTGTGTTCTGAAACATTTATGAATCTTCTGATAGAGGACAATAAAACCACTCCTAGAATCCATAAACAAAGAAATTGAGGACATACGGGCAAAACTCACTCCTATACAGACCCCGACCAAATTAAGTCCTTTGACTTGTCCCTAGAACCAGAATTTGAGAATGGGAAAAGAAATCTGTGATAAAAAGTCTAAAAAACTTCAACGAGATCACAATGATTTCTCACAAAGAAAATGTCACTGGGGAATGACATAATGAGTAGGAGATACGGTAGATCGGAACGTACCATCAGCCGGTCCTCATCTCTTTCATCAACAGCCTCATTGACCGATCAAAGTGACAATTCCAGAAGTCACAACAACCAAGGAACGAAACGGAAACAGACACATCACAAGCCTGAGCAAACGACGACCGTAAACTCGTAGCGGAACCAATAGAACCAGCTTAAGGTAATAATTTATCTAATCGTATTTTGTCAACACACGGAAAAAAGAGGTACTTGAAAAAGGTTTAACCTTTTCCCCAGCAGTAAATTTAATATCTTCTCCGCAGTGAAAGACCTTCATATGTTTGGAAGATCTCTAATTTTTAAAAAATGGTTCCATACGTGTGATCCAGCAGAGATATTTGAGACGGAAAATGAAATTGAGGCGGTAAGGATATTGGAGATATACAGGAAGAGGCACAAATATTCCCCACACCCATGACACCACCACTCACCAGCCTTGTACAGCGTTGATACAAGGCACAGATGGATCCAGCTTTCATGTTGTTGAGCGCCAAATTCTGACCCTACCCTCCGAATGTCGCAGCAAAACAGAAATCGAGACTCATCAGACCAGGAAACGTTTTTCCAATTCTACTGTCCAATTTCGATGAGCTTGTGAAATTGTAGCCTCAGTTTCTGTCTTAGCTGAAGGAGTGGCCCCGTGTGTGGTCTTCGCTGCTGTAAGCCCATCTGCCTCAAAGTTGACGTACTGTGTGTTCAGAATGCTTTCTGCCTACCTTGTTGTAATGGTGGCGATTGAGTCACTGTTGCCTTTCTATCAAGCTCGAACCAGTCTGCCATTCTCCTCTGGCCTCTGGCATCACAGGCATCTCCCCACAGAACTGCCGCTCACTGGTTGTTTTTTCTTTTTCGACCATTCTCTGTAAACCTAGAGTTGGTTGTGGTGGAAAATCCCATATAGAGCAGCATTTCTGAAAACTCACCAGCCTTCTGGCACCAACAACCATGTCCACGTTTCAAAGGCACTCAAATCACCTTTCTTCCCCATACTGATGCTCGGTTTAAACTGCAGGAGATTGTTTGGCCATGTCTACATGCCTAAATGCACTAGTTGCTCGCCATGTGATTGGCTGATTAGAAATAAGTGTTAACGAGCAGTTGGACGGTTGTGCCTAATATAAAGTGGCCAGTGGGGATATTGGTACACTGGGGGGGGCTAATAGGGATCTTTAGGGGAATAGGAGAAACAGTATTAACATTTGTAACATGAAGGGGGAGGAGTGATTATGGAGTGAGCAACCTGAAATTTGTAGCTAGAACAAGCTGGAAATCAGCTGATAGAAGAGAATGATAAAAAAAAATCATAAACCTATCGGGAGACACCAGATTACAATAAATAATGTATGACACATGAATTCTGCAGCATCTCCGCGTTGTATATGACTTCTTCTCTTATCTTTTCCTATGAGGGAGACATACGTGGGCGACCATCTTAACTGGAGGAGCCTTGTTAGCTTGAAAACGGCTCTTCAGGCCCACAAAAACATTGCTACTGTCACTTTATGATGGAATAAACGGACCACATTTGGTTATCGCTTTACAATTGGCGTGCTGCTGCATTTTATCGCATCTATCTATCTATTATTCATAATTCTCATAGAACAGCTTTCATCTATGTTCGGGAGCGTAGACTACAGTGGGGTAGCAGCATAGCCGCGGTAGGGGGCCCGCCAGGCAGGGGGCCCCAGCATGACGACCTGACATATCAAGAATACGAGATGTTACCCATTATATACATATTATGCTGTACATTGTTCAGCCTAATATCTATGTAACCGTTGCACATGTTCCACAGTACCCCAGCATAAATAGGTAGCTAGATAAGAAATGTGATCTCTATCTCTATCCTGGATGTGTACTTCCACCCATGTGGTCCATCAGCTACTGGGACAGATCGTATAAGAGTTTATGAATGTACAGAATAGATGAGCGTATGAATGTGCGTGCGCATGAGTGTATTGAATGTGTGAGTATACACATATTCATATTTCTGAGGCTGTAGGAGGGGACCCATTCAGAAGTATGCGTATGGGGCCCTGCTCTAATTGTTACGCCCCTGTATTTAGTCATATCTCTTATCTATCCTATTCTTATCATACTTTCTGAACTCCTAGCCATCTACTCCACATCTATCTATTATCTATCTATCTGCCGTTATATATCTAATCTATTAAATCCCTACAGCACAGCACAGAGACCAGAGAGTCTCTCCTGCACCATTCTGCTGTGCAGTGTTGTAGGTGAGTTGGTGTGACGGGTGTGAGGTGGGTTGAGGGATAGCAGTTGTGCCGTGTGGATTATTGGTGTTTCCATACAAGTGTATAGGAAGCTGTTATAGGAAAGCGGAGCGGAGAGATGAGTGTAGTGTTTGTCACTACATGAGCTGTTCTTCTTCAAGCACTGGAGCTGTGAGTATGGGCACTGGTATGAAGAGAGAGAGAGGGGGTCTGTCACTCCACCCATAGTAAAATGCCTAGCAACATCTTGAGTCTCACCATATGTAACTAATACCTTATAGTAAACATCCCTCAAATGTGGGGGTTTTCTCTCAGGGCTTCATTTGTATCCATGCCTGAAGAAGGGCCGGTGTGACTGAAAGCTGCACCAAATATATCATTTTCCGGTTGCCAATAAAGGTATACTTCATAAGCACTTGTAGTTTCACAAAAGTATTTACATCGATTTTTGAATTTTTTTTTGTACGCTAAAATTGTCTCAAATACTAGCAACAGCTAGGAGTCACTAGTTGCAGAAACAAGAGGAAGGACGCAAGATTTGAGTAACTAATCCAATTACAACTATCCAAAAGTTTTTTGACAAAGACGGTAGGCCATTTCTTGCACGTGATGTAGAGTATGTCAGTAAGATAGGAAAATATGAGCGGGGGTGTTCACAAAATGCTAATAGTAGGTGCCCGGAATTCCTAGTCGGAGGTTGGTTTATGGCATGGTCTAGGGACCTACAACTATCTTGGATTGGAGGACATTCACAGCTCTCTGCCTTAATTTACACATAGAAATGAAAATTGTGAGGAACGTGATGCGCACCTTTTACACTCAAAAAAACTTTGGTTCAAAACCTGTTCTCAGATGGTCGCAAACTAAATGGTGGAAATTTCATTATAGATGCAAGTTCTTTGGGTTGTAAACTACCCACAACAAACGCCCAGTTATTCTGCGCTAATACAACCACAAAAAGATAAATCCTGAATCACGTGGCTTTTAATCCTAGCTTATGAAGTAGAGGGATGTATCTTGTGCAAGGTTTTTCATTGTAGAATATATAACAAAACATGATGCGCACTATGGAGGGCCTGGACTGTACTGAAATAAAATCTATAGTTGTTGAGCCGACATGGAACAAACATATACGTGATTTGATACTATGAATGAAATACATCATATCCTTATGTGAATTGGTTTCACGTCATAATTTTTTACGTCACTCATTGAAACGAATTTGCCAGATGATGCTCCAATACACAATGAGGAGAAAACTTGCAAACAAATCCTTTAAAAAGATGGCAATTTTATGGGAGTATTAGTATTTTATAATACAAATTGTATAATTCTCAGCCAAGGGTTGTTATGGTTACGGCAATCTCAACTATGCATTTTTTACGCTTTCAGTATTTTGTTACTTGATATTTAAAAGATTACAATAAACAAGTGTCATAAACAAACCCCCAATGAGGGTTGTTCTGGGGGAAGTTTAGTTTAAATTGCCAATATTTTCAGTTTTGCGTATAATAATATATGTTGGATCTAATATTGATGTGTCAGAATTATTTATAGTGTAGAATGTGGACTGAGGATGTGCTAATTTTGTCTTTTTGTCGTACTCTGACATTCCAAGTGTGAACAATGGTTCATGTTGGTGGTTTATGTTGGTGGTTTATGTTGTGTTGAATGTATTGCACACACCATTACTCCGCAGCTATGCTCATATTAAAAGGGTTAACCTGCTTGTAATGGGAGTCCTTATCCTTATCAGCAGGAACCAAGATTCTGACATAACAAAAAGTTCTGGGAGCCTTTCCTCACTGCTTATTAGTTTCCACACTTGACCAAGCTAATTTATTGTGTGTATTTCTATCTGATATCTCATGACACCCTTGGCCAGTGGGTTTCCCTTTATTGTCTAATCCATTGATTATATGTTAGTTTTCTTGTTGTGACCCAGCTCTGGGACCGTCATTCCATTGTATAGTGTTTATTTGCACTTTGGCACAGGAGGGTATCAAACAGGAGGCATTAAGACTGAATTGGAGACTGGGCGGGGTATACCATATACAAGTGCATATGTATAGAATCAGCTTATTGGGGAATGGGGATTTGCCCCTTCCGCCTGTTTAGTAATCTGAAGTTTCAGAAACTATTGGTGAAGTTGAAAGCTGAAGTGGTCTTGTGTTCATTGTACTGAAAGCAGGAATAAATGGTGTGTGGTTTGGTCGGCATGGTTCCCCAGACGGTTGGGGCCCGGACTAGGGCCAAACAAACTAGACTATATTACTACTAGGTATTAATTCCTAATACTGGACACGGTCTAGGGTGGTAAAAGTAGGGACAGTTGGATACTATTGTCAAGAACTCCGTGGCGATCTTATAAGAAAACAACAAACTTTGTGAGAAGAAACGAGAAAATTGTGGGAACAGAAAAGATTTAAAAAAAAAAGACATTCGCCAGGAGCTTAGGTTGATGCCAACATGAGTGCCTCTTGGCATCGCCTATTTTCAGTTATGCAGCCCACACTGATAGTCCTGCTGCTTGCCCAGGCCCTATTCCTAGGTCTTTGGGCAGGAGCAGCAGGACTAGCAGTGTAGGGAAGTGCATAAATTACAGGACAGCAGAGGACACAGCCAAGCGGGAGGATTTAGGGACGTTATGTACAGTTTGTCGGCACCTGTGTCAAAACAGGACCATAGTAACTGGACCATGGGTTGAAGAGGAGAGCAACAAATGGGGAAAGGGGGACTAGATACAGGACAGGTTACAAAATATGGATTTATTCAGTTTAGAAAAAAAAACCGTATGAGGAGAGACATATTACAATGTACACATTACGAACGGACAGTACAAGGGATCTCATTAAAGATCTTTTTATCGTAGGCCTGGACAGGACATGGGGGCATCCTCTACGTAGTGGAGAGGCGGCTTCTACCATCTTTAGGTAAGAGCAGTGAGGGACTATGGAAAACTATGTCTGTTATGGCGGACTCTATTGTAGATGCTCAAGAGAGGCCCTGGATACCTTCTGGAGAGCAAACACCCCACGGTTATGGGGGAAACATTGTTTAATTTCAATGCTGGACTTGCAGCATGTTTTTTAAAATCTTTTATTTAGCAAAGTGCAGCTTCTAGGTCACAAAGAACGTTCCACTCAGTGGAACAAAGAAACGCAGTTCTTTAAAATAAGTATTAGGAATCTGAGAAAGAGAAATTTCCCATGCATTCTCGTGAGGACTGTTGTATGAACCCAGAGATTCTGTTTCAGTCACATAGTTTTAATGATTTCTAGAGATTCCGTATTGCCCTCGCCTGGAAAACTCCCAATCACAGGAAGAGACGCGCTAAGAGGAAAGCAGAACAAATCTCACTAATATCATGACGATACTTTTGGGATATGATTTTGGGATAAAAAATGACGAAAGAAACATGAGCATTATTTATATGTGCTAATAACACAAGTATCTCCAGATTGTTATATACAGTTTCCAAATGTGCCCGAAACTTCTACAACCCAAATAACAAATATGCTATTGCATAGACGATGTAATGAAGATAGCTTGGGTACTATTATGCCTGTAGTTTTGTTGGTCTCTGGTAACACAGTACAATTCCATTGGTAAAAAAACTGCTCTTTGCTTGTAGCAACGAAACTAATTGCCCATATTTCAAAAACTTTTTTTTTGTGATATACCAAGATGAATTGTGGATTGTATTTTACTCACATATGGGACAATAGTTATATGTTTATGTACAATATAGATTAGAACATTTTTACTCGGGAAATTTGTGGACTTGAATTTTTATTATTAAGTAGTTTTCCAGAGGGTTAATTTTACTATTTTATATATAATTTTTATTAAATTCTCAATATTTGGGAGCTTCTCATCAGAATCATGAACCCTTTCTTGCAAGGTGTTTCTGGAAATATGATTTTATGATGCGTTATTGGCCAGAGCAATTTATTATCATTTGACAATAAACCAACTTACAGCATAACAATTAACCTAAACAACACCAAAACCAATTTTTTAAAAGCAGCCCATGTTTCCCATGTCAAAATTGCATCAATGAGTTTGTAAGACATAGCACCTTAATGCAATTTGATCAAAGTATGTAACATTTTTAGTAACACTGCATAAAATTGACTTTGATTGGCAAAAATGTCCCCAACAGAAAAAAAAAAAATCGCTTCATATCTCCTAAATGTATAGATGAACATTGTGAGTTCATGGTACACATGTCATATGATCACCTTAATAAATCAACTCCAAAATCATAAAAAACTGAAATAACCAAAAAATATGCGTTCAGCTAGCAATTTTAGACAGTCACAATTGAAAAATATAGCAAAATATCCAGGATTAAAAAAGTAAAAGGCAAAAAACCTATATATTTTTTGATGAACGCAGACAAAACCTGAACAATTGCATTTGTTTAACCGTTGCCAGCCATTACCACCATCATGCTGTTGCTAGCTGGACAAACACAAATTATTAAACATAATGCTAAACACACACCAATTTTTACACAGCTCCTTACTGGTACAATTTTTTTTCCGTAACCAAAGCTTCCCATGCTTTCCAACTTTTTTAATTCATCCACCCCCCCCCCACCTCCATACCAATTGGCCGCCCCCTTGTCCTCCCATCACCCCCAATCCTGCCCCTTTACATTCCCTCCACTGTGCCCCGCTCCTCCAGCCTCCCATATGAAGAAGAAAGAAAATGTACTTTCCTAAAAAAGAGTTTAGGAAACAGATCGAGGGGCATCACTTTATCTCAGTAAAAAGTAATCATTGTTTGTTTTTTCAGAAAACACGTTACCACATTATATTCGAGTATAAGTGAACAAATTAGCCGAGGTTCTTTTTGTTCTTCTTGTGGCACCTTCATTTGACCATAAAAAAAATGGTAAAAACTTATGACTTGGTATAAGCTTGGGTAGAAAAAGGCAGTTGTAACAGTTCCTCACAAGTATATACCAATACAGCCCCCTGCCCACCAGTGTATAGCCAGGCCAGCCCCTTTCACACTGGATATAGCAGCCAGACCTTCCCTGATATATAACTAGCCCCCTGGGCCCAATATATAAGCAGCAAGCCCATCTGTATATAGCTACCCAGCCCCTTGTCCCCCATATATAGCCCGCAGCCCCTTCCACAAGGAGATAGCAAGCCAGACCCTTCACTGAGGATATAACTAGCCCCTGGCCCCCAACAAATACATAGCCAGGCCCAGCCCCTTCGATTAGCGAGCCCTTGCGCCTGCCCCTATATATAGCTAGCCAGTTCCCTACCCAGGATAAGCAGCCTCTGCCCAGTATTCTAGCCAGCCCTCTGCCTCATTGTATATCAAGACCACTGCCCAGTGTATAGCCAGTCCCCTAACCAGTAAAATATGGATGAAATCTATTGAATCTCTCTCCTAGAAGAACTGGGACTTCACCCACAAGTGTTTTTAAACCCCCTTATCAGGTGCAAGGTTTTGTTATCCAACTAGCTTATCCTGTGGCAATTAAAATGTGACAGCATTGGTCCAAACATAATTAACATTGCCTCAGGCAGAGCAGAGGAGTTATTCAGCTCCATACCATTATACAGCACTGAGACATTAGGAATTGTCCGGACCCTTAAGCAAAACTCTATGTCCTGGAGAGGGATCAGTTTTGCAGCAACCAGGTTTTGAACTGATATTCGTCCTCATATCACTTGCAGAGCGGCATGGCCCTCTTCTGGCAGCAGCAACAGTGCCAGCAGAATGAGTGATGGCTGAAGGGGACGATGACTTACTGTAATACACAGGAGCGGTTTACGCGCAGCAGAGAAGAAGGTGAGTGAGGAGGTGCTGTGGTGTGTCTGTGACTTGCGTTGGGGGCCAGCAGACACAGGGCAGGCCATCGGATAGTGTCAGATGCTGTCTCACCATGCAGTATGAAAGGGGCACTGCGGGGGCCATGTTGGAAGAAAGGGCGCCGCCACATGCAGCCAGGACTGTGCAGCACAGACCTGCATGGGTTTGTTTGGTGGCGTATGATCTTGCCCTTGGGAGTGGAAATAGGGGTTCAAAGTTTGTATTGCTGATGGTGCTGGAGAGCTGAGGATGGAGGTTACGCCTGAGCGGAGCACTGCCATGCCACACCATATAGTGAAATGTTGAACACTGTCAAACACGTACATGTATATTACTGGATCTGAGGGGCATCAAAAAGTATCATAACCCTCATTTCTAGAAAGTCTGAGAGCGGAAAACGAACTCTACTTAATTGCGCCATGGCAACCCAATAGGAGCTCAGTTTCATTTTCCTATACAATTAATTGAGCTTGATGTTTTCAGGGACAACCGTTGTGTTCTTGCAACTTCGATAAATCTGGCCCATGTTTTGTGAATGCAGCCTATGGAAACCTGGCTTGTAAACTAGAGGACTAAACTATGGAAGCCAGCGGGGTGGGTTGAGTCGATAATGGCCTGGTCATCCGGTTACCAATTTATTCCACCCTGAATAGCTATGCAAAAAATTGTCGAGGGGAACCAGTGTGGGAAGCGAGATGGTGGTATTTTCAGAATCTGTTCCATCAAAAAATGAAATTTGTTTGTAGACACATGGAAGTGGCTAGACTCTTGTTTGTGCTTGCTGTAAACAGTATGCAGTAATAAACAAGGACATATTGTCAGGTAGTAACCTTAAGTGCACATAGACGTAATAGTACGTCCTTGCAGGAAATAACTTCCGCACGGGACATGCTACTACCTCCATTTCTGGCACTGATCACGAGGGAGGGCAGCAAAAGAAGAGAGATGTCAGCTGTATTCATAGGGCAACACACTCTAACACACACAATCTGAGCATTTAGGTTGTTATACAGTAAAAATCATTAAAATGAAATAATAAATAAATGCCCCCCCTATACTTTCCCATACAAACCTTTATAAAGGATAAAAAACCACATGCACAAACGAAACCCACATATTGGGACCGACGGGTCTGAACAATCTGTAGAATAAAAACAGAAACCATTATTGGACTGCGAGGTGAAGGGCTGTTGGTACAAAAATTAAACACCAAAAAACTTCCCAAAAAAATTATTTTTGAAAAAAACATTTTTTTTTTCCCCTTAAAAACGTCTAAAAATGATTTAAGAAAGCGTACTGTGCTACAATACGGACGGTAAATAGAAAAATCTTCCTGCAAATCATTAAGCCCCTAACCAGATTTTTGTCAGTGCGGAAAAGGAAAAAACTTATGAACCATAAAATATGGTGTTGATGCTTAATTTACAAGATTTCTCCAAATTAGTCTTATTCAGTAAAATTGGGGGAGGAAAAAAAAAATTAAAAAATAAAAAAAGCCATAATAAATGATGTATCTCTGCACTCGTTGGCGACCAACAGAATAAAAAATAATTATATCATTTTCATGGAAGGGGAATGGCCAAACAAAAAGCTAAATAATTTACCCAAAATAATTGATTTGATTTAAGTCCTCCACCAAGTCAAAGGATTTAATAACAATCTCATCAATTAATTAGATGCACCCAAAATGATTTGTGTACCAGAAAAGTGCATCTAATGTGCCCCAAAAAATTAAAACACTATATAAAAAAATCGTATTTGAAATGCAAATCTGCTCTAGAATGCGCGTTCCTTCCAATCTTAGCCCGGCCGCACACCCCATTACAGCAGTCACATCACATAGGGGTTATCGGCATACAGGGCAGTCCCCGGGGTTAACTACAAGGTAGGGTCTGTTAGTTTGTCTTTAAGTGCAGATATTGTAAGTAAGTCGGATGATACCATTATAATTCTAACCCCAGCTCATATGTAATTTTTGGTCTCTGTGACATGCGATTTTAAAAAGTGGAGTTGGGTTTTCATAAGAACAGGATTCAATACTAAAGCTTATTGCAGTACAACACCTCGATGTAACGGTTAATGCTGTATATGTAGCATCAGACTAAAGTAGAATAAACCCTACAGCGGTAGGGGACCGCAGGTACTGGAGCAATTGGGTATCAACTTTGTGAGAGTGTTTGTCATGCATATATTGTGATCTGAAAGCTGGAAACCTCCAAGTCGTCCATCCCTATGAGCGCTGCCTATAGCTGGTTATGTGCTTCTAACTAGTGGATCTAGTGGAGGGTCTCACAGACCATATAAGATATGGCAACCCGTAACCCAGACCCTATAACTGATTCCATCTGATGGTTAAAGCTGAGGGATCGCAATATGCCGGTGTGTTATAAGGTTCTGGCGAAAACTCAAGATAGGTGGTAGCAAGTAGTGAAAGTTTCATGTCAATGGTGTTATCAAGGATTCTTATTGAACCTTGGAGGAGAGATCTGTTAGCTCTGTGTGTGAGTAAACCTCCCATATATCTTTACTTACATTTTTAAAGGCATGAAGTTGAGAACACTTTTAAAACCAATACAAAGTGGTTACAATGTGGGCAACATGTTGCTGTCAGATGTTATAATGGGCCTTCTGTTTCCATGCCCTTACAAATTGCAAATAATAGGGAGTGAAGGTTTTCTGGAGTGCTGTGCTTGCATGGCCAGGGCCAGAATCAAATAGCCAACATATACTCAGTGTAGTAGATAATCAGGGATTCCTCTGTGAGAAAAGCGCTGAATGTTTCACAGGATTACATTGTTTTTTGAAACTTGTGTCGCTGCGTGGCGTTTCCCCACTATGTGGAAGGCATTTTTTGCATTACGTGACCTCTAGTGTTTGTATGGTTATATTGCACCACGGATACAACTTTTTAAGTGGGAATTTAAAGTCTAGTGCTGGTCAAAAGATTTCAATTTTGCCCAAAAAACCTATGGCCAGCAAATCAACGATATGGGGCGCTCATGTACTAAGGGTCCTCTTGACAGCAACCAACTCAGATATTCCAACGATTTTGGATTTGCGCCGAATTTAAAAGGGTATGTGGTGGATGGATCAGATTTTGCACAACTGGCCAGGCTCAATTGCAGAGTCAACCAGGTTGGCGCTGCGCGCTGCAGTTCCCCGAGGCCTGCCGCGGAGTTCAAGGAGTTACGATCCTATTCCTGGTGAAGGTCAGCCACGTTGTTCCAGCGACACTTTTTTTTTTAAATGCGGCGGTTTTTCCACATCCGGGGCAACCAGGAAATAGTCGCAGTCAGAAATTTCGGGTAACACGACGGGAAAACGAGAATCGGGCACTTAGCAAATGACTCCATGGGCTCACATTTACTAAGAAAAGGTCTGTGAGTGTGTACTATATGCAGTTTTCCTATGTAGTGTGAGGGGGGACCAATTTCAGGATTCCACATGATTTCTTCATAAAATGAACTCTGTATGCCCCTAACAGAGTGCACCAATTTTTTGGGCTGCATCATTAACAGGGGTGCAAAACACATCTCCATCGACTGTGCATTGATAATGTGGTGCACAGTCCGACTCTGAGCCACCGAAACGCCATTTCAGGGCAGAATTTATGTTGCAGGAAAAGAATAGTGCAGCCGGAACAAAACAGTATTGTTGACGACACAAATGTGGTGCAGACCCTTTTAAAAACATGTGCAAGAGTTTGCACTGGAAAAAAAGTGCCAAAGTCAGCAGGAAAGAAAACTGCGCAAGCACCTTAGTCAATGGGGCGATTACTACCGGTCCATTCGCGATCCAGCGGGCGTTCTCTGCGCTGGATTCGGGTCAGCCGGGATTCATTAAGGTAGTCCTTCCGCCGTCCACCAGGTGGACGCTGCTGTGTGACGAAAAGCAGGGGAACGGCTGGAGTTCACCAGGCCGGGCTAGTGAAGGAAGTGCAAGCCCGCGACAGATGTTTTTTAATGCGTCGGTTGTTCCGAATCAGTGGGGTTTTTTCGTGCGGCACCCCCCCACATTTCTGTCAAGTGCATGCATGCAAGCGGATGCGCCCACATCCGTCGCAGTGGCCAAATACTGGGGAAAATTCAGGGCAAATCGTCGCAAATCGGAAATATGCGGGGTGGTAACCACGCGGAAACGGAATCGGGCCCGTAGTAAGACCCCCAATGTGCCCTAAAGTTTACCATTAAATTAGTTGCTTACGACATTAACCCGTTGCTTTGGGTGGTGCCAATTTGTATGTATTTTTTAGCACCCAGGGATGGTTATACGCAATTTCAAATCTATAAGGAAATTCCACAAATATTTTAGACAGCCATTTATGTTTCATAGGGTATCCATATTCTATTTATTAGGAAAACCACTAATTCACCATTTCAAACCTAAACTAAACTATCCAAAAACGGTTTGATGAGCAAATGAACCTTAGGCATCACATGCATAAAAAAGGAGGAGCTTCATATGGATTCTCAAAATTTGACAAATGTTTGTAAACAGGTAATAAAAGGAGAGGAAGAAAAAACACAGTGTTGTGCAGTTTCTACGAGAATGGTAAACCCCAGTGGAGTTACCTGTGGTAGCGGTCATGGGGAAGCAAGGAGGGAAGCAGAGCATTAGATTTTGGAGGCAGATTTTGATGGAATAGTTTCAGATTCCTGACACATTAAAAAAGTTAGTAAAATAACACAACAGTGAACCCCCAACAAATTACCCTTTCAGGAAATATGAACCCTTAAACAATCTATCAAGGGGTACAAAGGACCTTAAAACCACAGCAGTTTCAGGGAAAAAACTCAAGTGAATACTATCAAATCTACTATCTACTATCAAAAACCATCATGACACTTACTCCATCGATCCAGACACCCCGGCTGTTAGTTATCTACTATATTTGTTACCATGGCCGCCTCCATTTAAATCAAATTTTTTAAAATTTATGCTAATGAGCACTAGGGCTCTGGGGGGTTCCCAGAGGCCCCTCAGTGATGCTTTTACAGGCTGGTACAATGAGCCAAACAGTTCACCTCCTGTTCTCTTCCTCCTTCTCTGCTGTGGAAATTGTAGCAGTGGGAAGTGCAGGGGGATGGGAAGAACTGCTTTGCGATTGAACAGCGATTGTAAACATCCCAGAGGCCCTCAGGTTCATTAGACATAATTTTTAAAAGTTTATTTTAGAAGGAAGGATGGACACAGATAACAAAAAGATTACCACAGTCACAGTGCCTCTGGATTATGCATTTAGATGTCTTCTTAAGTGAAAAATTAAATCTTTCCAAACAACTTTGCTTTGGCCCCAAAATATTTATTTTTACAAGGTTGATAAAGAGGGAAACCTACACACATGTCTTGTTACACCTTACCGGAATATGGAAATAACCCCCATGTTAGGTGCACCAGTTGGCTTCTGGAACAAATATTTTTTAGAGGTTATTATCACATTTGACGGCCCCAGAGGTAGCCCCCAAGAGGTGACCCCATTTTGGAAAAAATGAACCCCTCATGGTCATTTATTATAGTATAGTAAGAATCGTAGTCCACAAAGTCCATTCATTTATTTCAAGGGATGAGAGATGATGAACATGGGGGGGGGACCATCACCCTGGAGATCTCTTCTAACTTCTAGGGCGACGGGGGGCGCCGGGGTTCCACGGGGGTTCATTTCAGAAGATCAAAGTCTCTTGTCGCAATAAATGCCTAATACCGGTGGGGACTGTACTTATATCTGTAATTACACACAGTTTATACTTTACTCTCCCTGACGCAGACAGATGTTGCCCTGAAGCTTGTTACATTTTTTGTGGTTTTCATTGACACATGTTACATGCTAAAATAGTTGTTTTTCTGTGAATATAATACGAGCTTATTTTCAGCAAGATGAGATAACTTTATGATACCATTTTGGGGTGTTCAGCATTAACTCTGTATTGGGATATGCTAAAAATGTTATTCTGGAAACTGATTTTTAACCTGTTTTGTTTTTTTAACGCCATAGAGCATGGAAGACATCTTACTTTCCTCTTTGTATGTTTAAGAGTTTTGCGGAATAAAAATAATTGGCGGAGAAAAATCACTTTTTTTGCTTAACCGGTTCTTAGAGGTGTAACATTTTTATCTTTTATTATAGAGCTTGTTTACTACTTACTTTTGCTGTTGGGTTTGTGGGCGGCTGATTTACATTTTTAATGCTTAGGTGATTTAAATTGTATGGGAACTTTTATAACGTGTTATATATGAATATATTAATTGTAAGTGTAAAATTTTAAAATGTTTTCGTTTTCAACAGATTTTTGGTCCAAAGGGGACTAAAAAGTGATAAGTTGGATTGATGGTCAGATGACCCCACGCCATACTGAGTGTACGGAGTATTATATAGATAGTCAGGCCTTTGCCAATGGGGAGAAGTGAGCAAGCTTATATACGCCGCAGTCATTGTTTGACAAGTAAATAAAGGGTTTTAAATATGGGAAACAGGATATGGTGATCCGGAGTTTGTTAATGCAGAAGTCAACCCGGATCTATGACGGAAAAGGTAAAACCTAGCGTCTGCTTTTAAAACTCGGGCTGCTTTCCGTGCTATGAGCTGTGAGAATTTGAGCATAGATCTAAAGGGAGATTCGATTCATTTGTCAATCAGTAAATGGCAGGAGTACAGCATTAAACCATCATCTACATGTAGTTGACCATGTTGTATATGTTTACTGTTGCCCTAGCCCCAAATCTATGATAGTAAAACGACCACAAAGTGCGACTGAGGTACATTAACACCACGGTGTCCATCAACCTGGGGAACTCGACCTACCGTCCCCAGACACTTCGTGAGGTGGACACAGTTTCACCAATGGATTTTGCATTCTGGACTGGGAGATGTGGCGTATAGACGTAAGATGTGGTTGATGACGTGAACAGAATGGATATATAAGCTTCAATTCCCTACAACCATAGTGTTGAACTTGACTTGAATGTGAAGAATCTTAAGTCAGATGTGCCCTTTGATACTACATCGTTTCCCGATGTTGATTACATGTGATGTGTAAGGAAATTATAGTTTTGATTACTAATTTGGTTCTTGTTCTATTTTTCCATTTGAGCAGTGTTCACATGAAGCTTTGACAACTGCTCTCAAATTTCCTTACGCAATTATGTACCTAAATTTTTGTTTGTTGCTATATACTAAGGTTTTATGTTTTTAATTTTTTGAACATTGGCATGTACTATATGGAAGGGAGGGCCCGATCATGTACATGGTTACAAGATTTGTATTTAGCAATTGACATGATATTAATAAACTGATGGCACTAAAAAGTGATATATATATATATATATTATATTTTAATTATGAAATTCGGGCTACGATCGCCCTACAGTGACGAAAATCAGCACACTATACTTTACTCTGCACAAAAGCTTGATGTGAAGCATGCCCACTCAGGCGGCTCGGTCCGTCGATGGTTTACACGAGGGAGTACAGCGGACATCGGAAGTAGAGAAGCCGAGGGTGACGAGGTTGCGCTTGGAGGTACTTGGTCTCCGCAAAGCTGTCGCAAAGGTCCCGGCTGATCACCGGGGCCCCATTTCCATCGGCACAAGTTCTGGTCCTCTCTGGTGTGTGGTTTAGCTGGACGCTAACACGAAGCAGAGTGTTGTACTTAAGTTGGAGGTAGGTATGTTTGGTAGTCAGGTTTACCTAGCAACCCTCGGGAGAAATACGCTGTGTTCCGTTATACAAACAGAGGCTGAGTGGTAGTAGAGCCGGTCAACGGGCACCCTATTCATTTTTGCCACAAGAACCAGTACCACGATGGGTAAGATATACTTGGATCACATGATGGGGTGAGAGATATTAATGTGATTTGTTGCACGAATAACATAACTTTTTTATGATGCTGTCACATCCTGCAGGGGATTAACCGCCTGATACAATGTTTGTAATTAATTGATAAGGGCTACATAGAGATGATAGACTACGAAAACGTCGTTTTTTCCATTGGTGGAATTGGAATAAATATCTTGTTCTTATGGTGTGCGTTTCCCTGTCTTGGATTCTGATCACTGGGACCTGAGCCGGACCCCTGAAAGCTGCACCATTTCGGACTACATCTGATTACCAAAACTGCACACTCCACAATGTTTGGGATTTTGCCTTGGAATATAATCCCTATTACAGTTTCTGTGTTGCTATAAACAACGCATAATAGGAATGCTGTTAAGCAAACTTAACACTGTCTGGTAAACTGCTGCTTAGACTCCTTTTAATTGCCTCTACCACATTCGACCTGCTGCATGATTGTTTACAGGGGTTTTTTGCCGTTGCAACTAATTTAGACAATATTTAAGAACTACCTTTATATAGTTGAGGCTGAGGCACACAATGAAACTGGTGAATACTACGGAAGTGCAAAATATACACACCAGGTGTATTGGAATGTCTGCAAAATTTCACAAAGGTCTTTGGATGTTTTTTATTGTTATGTGAAAGGGGAGTTTATAAATATAAAAGAGCATTATATCCACCCTATCCATGCTCCTTCCAAGCATGGGTTGCTCCTTCCACCTTGCATGTTACATAGGAAGCTGGTGGTGAGTGATGAACTGCACACGCACAACTACAGCCTGCAATTTGCATCCTGTGCTGACACTGAGGGTGCGGTCAACGTGCAATTTATACGGCATCGCAACAGTTATGAGGTTGGTGGTTTAGGTGCCAGTTTGTCAGTTTCAAGGTGAACGGAACTATGAACTGAATGGGTTGATTTGATTGAGGAGGAAAGCTGTTCAACAAATGCAGTCCGCTGTTGATTGATGTTTGTTTCACTTGTTAAAATAAGTAATATCACCTAAAATCAACCCCAAACTAATAGTGATGCAGTCAAAAGTGAGGGTGAGTAAATGCTCTTCACACTCAGCCCCCTCCCAGACATACAGTCTACTGTAACTCCTCACAACCTTAAGCATTGTGGGATTGGTGCAGCAGCGACAATTTTGGAAGGTTAGGTTGGGGACAGAGGGTTGTGTTTTCCTCACCAATATTATATCACTTTATTGAGGGCATATCCTCCTTCAGAATTAAAGGAAATGTCTTATAGCTTCGCCAGTTGTTGAATCATGGTTGATAGAATTTCACAAGACAAAAAACGCAACCCGAGTCTCTTAGCAAACCCATTGTTTAAATCCCATGACATGTAAATTTTTATGGATCAACAATTTAATATTAATCAATTCTGCAATCTATAATATTAGAAAAGAGGAGACCAGTTTACGGTGCCTTTGTGCACATGGCTTCAATGTATGACTATATGGATTACTGAAGATAAAAGGGTTGCCACTTTAGCTCATGTTTTTTCTAACGTGTGTTGTTAAGTGTGGGCAAGGTTATATAGGTAATTACCAGTATCCATTTATCAAAAGTGTTGCTCCAGTTATTATAGCGTAAAGTGAGCCTCATGACTCTTAATCATCATCAGACTCCTGACAAAAATGGCTGCAGATGTTTAATGGAGGGTCATGGATCTCATCTGTCCAGAACAATTCGTCAGTTAAAGATACAATGAATCTCCATCTGCGGCCATTTTTTGGTCAGGCATGTCTGGCTGATGAGGGGTAAAGACAATGAGGATTTAATAAACATCAAGAAAGCGGCGCAGAATTTTTAAGAAATGTAAGGATAACGAGGGTGCACGCTCTGGGTATGTATGATGGGAACGTTGCGTCGCGGTATCAGCGTGTTGCCTATCCACCGCTATAACTAAAAAAGGAGCAATACTAAGGATACCTGCGCTGGCTGGAAAGGTGAGTGTATGTGGGTTATAAAAAAAAAAAAGAGACTGTGCAGGGGGAAGGGATGACTTCTGAAACCACTGAGATGATCTCTAAAAAAGCCAGTGTCCGTTTTGGTGGAACACTAACCTATAGCACCAATTCTAGCGGGTTCCGCGGGTCCAGCAAAATTACCAAACCAGTGTGATTTCTTGGTCCAGGATTCCAACTGGGTGACTATAGTGTGAACCTGGACACAAAAAATTCACACTGTTGGCTCATTTGCTGGACCCGCGGAACCAGCTAGAAGTGGTGTATGATGTTAGTGTCCACCAAACATTGGACAACTGGTTCTTTTTTTAGGAGATAAATCGGGCAGTGTTTAAGAAGCCATGATCCTTCCCCCTGCACAATTCTCCTTTTTTGATACAACACACATCACTCTTTCAGCCAGCGAAGGTATACCCATTATTGATCCAGAATTTAATAGTGCATATTGGCAATACTAATATCTTCAGACATACAAACAAAAAATGAGGTGGTTTAAAGTGCCAATCCATTAATATATGACTCCTACAATGAATGATTCGAATATGCAGTATGAACTTCCGTGTATAATATTTATTAAATAGTACAGATCGTACTAGATTACTCAAAATCAGCATTTTTAGGAAAGGTAGTAGTGATGAACTCAAAACTATTTTTCCCCCTGCCCACAGAGACGAGCGTGTTGCTTGACTCCAAAGTAACACAGCAAGTAATGTATTTTTTTCAGGGTTGCTTTACGTGTTGAAGTCGGGTGACAGTACTAACTAGAGATGAGCGAGCCCACTAAAATGCTCGGGTATCGTTATTCGAGACGACACTTTTCCGATGCACGAGGTGGCTCGTCTCGAATAAGAACCCCATTGAAGGCATGGGAAGACTCGAGATTTTTCAAGGAGACACAAGGTTGCACCGGAAGCTGCAAACACCTTGGGAACCTCAGAAAAGGATGGAAACACCAAAGGAATGGTACAGGAACAGCAGGGGCAGCATGCCTGGAGGCCTTGAGGTGCTTAATCGCACATTATGCAAAATTATGGGGGCAAACAGCATTGGCCATGAAAGATAAAGTGACAGAATGAGGCTAGATAGCATCTAAAAACATCCAAAATTGGACCCTGAACACTATAGGGGCCGCATGAAGAGGCAGCAGCGGCAGGCTAGCGAGTGATGGCGACATTCGCTACTACCTAAAATGGAAAACATCAGGCTTCAAACCATATGGGGCGAGAGGGAACCAAAGGAGGGTGAGCAAGAAGAGCTCAATAACTATCGGTACAGGATAAAAGGTTGCCAGTATTATTTTGCGGATACTCTATCACAGCAGGAGTGGCGGACAAAGTGAACATGGACGCCCTGAAAACAACCAAACATTTGCGGAACAGCCTCTCGTTTGATAAGGGGACCATGTATGTTCTTTAGAGGCAGTGTGAAACTAGGAGTAGATTAAAGGTGCCTGCAGTTAAACCTATGTTGGATTCTCCTATGGCTATTTTTAGCCAAGTATGAAAAGCACACTACTATAGCCAGATGAGATTGACGCTGAGTATCAACAAAATAACGGTAAAATAAAAAGGACAAATGGAGACCTGTGCCTAATGAAATCACAACCCCTTCAATTTTCCCACTTCGGTGTCTTTGCAACGGACATGTGGTCACTAAGCGCAAAACACAGCAGGTTACGCAGTACTGTCACTACAAATGCGCACAATGGCTAGTAGAATGCAATGCAGCCAGTACAGCCACCAGAGATAACCAGAAGAAATCAAATATATAAACGCACGGTAGGGGCCGGTAAGCCGTTTGGATTCTTCCTAGGCTATTTTCTAGCCAAGATGAAAGCCACATACTATGCCAGATGAGATGACACTGAGTATTAAAAAAAATTCACACGTAAAATAAAAAACGGAAAATGGCAGATGTGCCTAATGGACACCCAACCCTACTAAATTTTTTCCCACCTCTGGTGTTTGTTTGCGGTGGATATGTGTGCACTAAGAGATAAACCACAACGGTCGGCAAGTCCCCCCTGTATTCCTCACAAAATGGTACTAGATGCAAATAAAAAACAAAAAAGTATTTAGAACGTTATTGTAGCACTAAGACAGGGCTGTTGGGTTCTGGAGAATTCACTCCTGCCCAACAGTAAGCAATAGAAAACACCCTCACCCTAACGCTTTCCCTGACCAGAGCAGCTCTCCCATAGCGGCAATCCAGACACAGACAGAAAATTGATCGAGCAGCGCGGGCAGCGGTTAGTTATCCAGGCGTCACCTTGATCTGGCCAGCCAACCACTGCTATCGACGTGTAAGGGTACCACGTCATGTGGGTGGGAGTGCGAGTTCCTGGTTGTTATTGGCTTGGTCTGGCCGACCAACAAAAAAAGCCAAACGGCGGGCAGCTGCCTTCTCGATGCGGGCGAAGTCTTCGTTTCCGAGCAACGAGCAGTTATAGAGGACGGCTAATGCTCGTAACGCGCATCATAGATCGGACGAGAATTGTCGTCATCGCTATTCCTAACCAACTTTCCATTGCCAGAATCCTCCTCCAAATGTTACAACTCCAGGAAACATTTATTGGTATACTTATGTATACTATAAGTAAAACATCAACACAACCATACGATTATCCTGGATGCCTTTGAGTTCTGTTTTGCCTGAAATGCAGTTCGAGCTTACAAGAAATATCCAAACAAATTGTTAGATCTTTTTAAACTGCTCCTGTCCACAGCCGTGTTACAAACTTAGCAACCATTTAAACAGATCTGCAAGACTGGGATCCCCAAATTCAATGCAAGTGTTTTAAATCCTGTTGACTATGTGCGCATTTGCCAAGCTCTACTCACAAATAGATGTAGTTTGGCTGGTACTAAATATTTGATTGGTTATGGTTCTTAAGCAAACACATTGAGCAGTAACGACGTGTACGTACAATACAATATGTCAGTTAAAGCACAAAAAGTCACAGTAATCTGCTTGCACAGGCTGACTTGAA
The DNA here is from genome assembly GCA_019512145.1 of Engystomops pustulosus. Taxonomy (NCBI): domain Eukaryota; kingdom Metazoa; phylum Chordata; class Amphibia; order Anura; family Leptodactylidae; genus Engystomops; species Engystomops pustulosus. The sequence continues at coordinate 54,289 of WNYA01001040.1, forward strand.
GCAGGGCTTTTAGCCTGTTTGGAACAGCAAAAGAAGTCGACAAGCATAGGAATTTTGGCACACTTCTACCCTGGGGCCAAATAATACATTTGCTAAGCCTTTAAGGAAGTGTGAATTTTCTTGCATATTTGTTCGGAACAGGGTTTGGCACCTCTCCAAATCTTGCATTCGGTTAGGCTGGAACATCTTATAACACAATAGAAAGAAAATCAATGCATGGCAAAGTGCAGACTTACAGTCGGGATCTTCTTGGGCAGACCAGACAAATTCTGATACAAAAATATAGAGGAAACCATTACAAGGCAACATCTATACATTCAAACAATGATGCAAGTCTGTTGTTGAGCGATTTTAGAACGACTGTTCTCTCACAGACAGCAGGAGGAGAAGGTCAGTAAAATGACACATGTGATGCAATATATCAAGTCTATATTAGCCTATCTTAGAATTTTAACAAAGTAAAATAATGGTAAAATGAATGTTTCAGCTTAACTTTTTGGCAGTTGAGTCATGGCGTGAGGTGCCAAAAAAGTGTGTAATGCTTAATTTTCATGACGCAAAATAGTTCATAGGATTGTGGCAGTGACTTTGGTTGATGCAGGTGTTGACTATGAAAAGATTTTTTACAGAATAAATAATCATTGCAGGAGGATTATAGAAGACCTCAGCCCCAAACAGCATCAATACATTGGATCTTTAGATGACTTGCTTCTTTCCCGGATTTATAGAGCCAAGTACGTATGTAACACACATGCCAACCGGCAAGGGGTAACAGGTGTTGCGAAAGTTCAAATCCTCTCCATAACAAGGGTTTATCTGTGGAAGGATCAAACCTAACTAAGGGCCCCCAGTGTAAACTCATGGTAAAACAGCGTTAAGTCTTTACTCGAAGAAGTGTAACCCATGAAGCTCTGTTCATTGTAACGGGAGGTACGGGAGTGGCTACCTCAACAAGGGAGGTGTTATAAACCCATTGTGTTAGAAAGTTCCAGGCTCTTCGTACCCATGCCAGGAAACAGAGGCGCCCTGTAGCATGCTGCCTGACAGCTGGCAGGCAGGAGACAGGACACCATAAGGGACGTTGCCCCATCTATGTAATCTATGCCAGCCTAAACTGTCTATCCAGGATGTCGGCATTTTCTGGGACTAAGATCCAAGCAGCAGCTCTACCCAGTCTGAGTTTGCTGAGTTGTGGCGAGGTGACAATATAGAGGCTGTAAGGTATGCTTACCAAGGGCCCCAAATGACGGATCCGTCTGTAAACCCAAGGGCCACCCCACACTCCATCATAAGGGATCACTATATGCACATCGGGGGTGCCCAAAGGGAAAAACCTAGCTGTCAGCCTCTCCCCATTTTCTTGGAACAGGCCACTAGCTGGGAGGGAACGCCAGGCTGTGGATGAGGCCTCGTTCCTGATACCAAGCCGTGTGATCATCGTTGTGCACTAGGCGCATTAGCCAGCCCTCAAGGTAATCAGTGAGCCGGCCTCCTCCACCACCGAAAAGGCTAGCCCGTGGGGACGTTGCAATACAAACTGAGTTTACAAGGGGGGTCTTATGCAACATGTTTGATTATTATCATCCGTGGCGGAACTAAGAGATGCAGGGGCCCCATAGCAGACTTTGGCATGGGCCCCCTTTTAAAACAATATCATTACTACACACAAGGTGTATACACTAAAATACATACATAACATTCTACACTCCCTTTAACACTCGTTCCACAATAAATACATATACACTATAAGCACACATTGAGAGTAATATATACAGCATTTACACTAGTACATACCGTTATACAAAATCATGTATATAATACACGTATATATGCAGCAAAGTACATGCATATGTTTAGACTACTACATATAGCATTTTTTTCATATATAATCTGTTTTACAACGGTATAACACCAATGTGTATATAAAATGCGTATAAAGGACACCATATGGACAAACTGAACTATCTACAGTATATACACAAAAGCATATACATACAGCATAATAATCACAAATACAGTAAATATACAGCGTTTACCCACATACAGTATAAAGCAGATACACACTTACAGCAATAGCATATACAAAATAATAAGTATATACAGCTACTACCAAATACTACAGTAGATACGCAGATCACTACATACAGTATATTACACACATAAATAGAAAGTATATACCGATACTAACACACATTACAGAATTACGCATATACACTACATACAGTCATTCAGCAATCACCTAACATACAGTATACAGGCATATAACACAGACAGTATACGCATATAACACATAAATACAGAAGAAATGAAACAGAACTGTACAGGATGTTATACATTGTAGTAGAGATGTACACAAATTTGAACCAAATGTTTAGGTGCCCCAATGTAGAAAAATACACAGAAATCCTATGGTACCCCTCAGAATGAGGGGAGAAAATATGAGGCAAAGAAGATTGCTGACATAATAAAAAAATTCATGTTTTATTAAATATATGGTTAAAAAACATAGCCAAGTTAGAACATGTTGTACAAAAAGATTACAAGATGACAGGGTCATGGAGTGAAAATGCAGCAGAAAAGAACAGTCATACCCGGACACAGCACTTTAAGCCAATGGTAAGCCAAATTGGATGCAATGTGGTATATAGGTTTGAGGGTAAGAAAAGGACAAAAATGCAAATTTAAACGTAATGGTATAGCAGTGCTCGTGCCTTGTGTCAGCCACAGTAATGGAGCAAACAAGTCCGTTCTTACCAAAAGAATAGTTGGAAGTGCAGAGTGTCCGGGGATGACTGCCGCCCCGACGCGCGTTTCGGCTCCTACTGAGCCAAATATTCCCCACACCATGACACCACCAACTCACCAGCTTGACAGCCGTTGATACAAGCCGATGGATCCAGCTTTCATGTTGTTGAGCGCCAAATTCTGACCCTACCCTCCGAATGTCGCAGCAAAACAGAAATCGAGACTCATCAGACCAGGAAAACGTTTTTCCAATTCTACTGTCCAATTTCGATGAGCTTGTGAAATTGTAGCCTCAGTTTCTGTCTTAGCTGAAGGAGTGGCCCCGTGTGTGGTCTTCGCTGCTGTAAGCCCATCTGCCTCAAAGTTGGACGTACTGTGTGTTCAGAATGCTCTTCTGCCTACCTTGTTGTAATGGTGGCGATTGAGTCACTGTTGCCTTTCTATCAGCTCGAACCAGTCTGCCATTCTCCTCTGGCCTCTGGCATCACAGGCATCTCCCCACAGAACTGCCGCTCACTGGTTGTTTTTTCTTTTTCGACCATTCTCTGTAAACCTAGAGTTGGTTGTGGTGGAAAATCCCATATAGATCAGCATTTCTGAAAACTCGACCAGCCTTCTGGCACCAACAACCATGTCCACGTTTCAAAGGCACTCAAATCACCTTTCTTCCCCATACTGATGCTCGGTTTAAACTGCAGGAGATTGTTTGGCCATGTCTACATGCCTAAATGCACTAGTTGCTCGCCATGTGATTGGCTGATTAGAAATAAGTGTTAACGAGCAGTTGGACGGTTGTGCCTAATATAAAGTGGCCAGTGGGGATATTGGTACACTGGGGGGGGCTAATAGGGATCTTTAGGGGAATAGGAGAAACAGTATTAACATTTGTAACATGAAGGGGGAGGAGTGATTATGGAGTGAGCAACCTGAAATTTGTAGCTAGAACAAGCTGGAAATCAGCTGATAGAAGAGAATGATAAAAAAAAATCATAAACCTATCGGGAGACACCAGATTACAATAAATAATGTATGACACATGAATTCTGCAGCATCTCCGCGTTGTATATGACTTCTTCTCTTATCTTTTCCTATGAGGGAGACATACGTGGGCGACCATCTTAACTGGAGGAGCCTTGTTAGCTTGAAAACGGCTCTTCAGGCCCACAAAAACATTGCTACTGTCACTTTATGATGGAATAAACGGACCACATTTGGTTATCGCTTTACAATTGGCGTGCTGCTGCATTTTATCGCATCTATCTATCTATTATTCATAATTCTCATAGAACAGCTTTCATCTATGTTCGGGAGCGTAGACTACAGTGGGGTAGCAGCATAGCCGCGGTAGGGGGCCCGCCAGGCAGGGGGCCCCAGCATGACGACCTGACATATCAAGAATACGAGATGTTACCCATTATATACATATTATGCTGTACATTGTTCAGCCTAATATCTATGTAACCGTTGCACATGTTCCACAGTACCCCAGCATAAATAGGTAGCTAGATAAGAAATGTGATCTCTATCTCTATCCTGGATGTGTACTTCCACCCATGTGGTCCATCAGCTACTGGGACAGATCGTATAAGAGTTTATGAATGTACAGAATAGATGAGCGTATGAATGTGCGTGCGCATGAGTGTATTGAATGTGTGAGTATACACATATTCATATTTCTGAGGCTGTAGGAGGGGACCCATTCAGAAGTATGCGTATGGGGCCCTGCTCTAATTGTTACGCCCCTGTATTTAGTCATATCTCTTATCTATCCTATTCTTATCATACTTTCTGAACTCCTAGCCATCTACTCCACATCTATCTATTATCTATCTATCTGCCGTTATATATCTAATCTATTAAATCCCTACAGCACAGCACAGAGACCAGAGAGTCTCTCCTGCACCATTCTGCTGTGCAGTGTTGTAGGTGAGTTGGTGTGACGGGTGTGAGGTGGGTTGAGGGATAGCAGTTGTGCCGTGTGGATTATTGGTGTTTCCATACAAGTGTATAGGAAGCTGTTATAGGAAAGCGGAGCGGAGAGATGAGTGTAGTGTTTGTCACTACATGAGCTGTTCTTCTTCAAGCACTGGAGCTGTGAGTATGGGCACTGGTATGAAGAGAGAGAGAGGGGGTCTGTCACTCCACCCATAGTAAAATGCCTAGCAACATCTTGAGTCTCACCATATGTAACTAATACCTTATAGTAAACATCCCTCAAATGTGGGGGTTTTCTCTCAGGGCTTCATTTGTATCCATGCCTGAAGAAGGGCCGGTGTGACTGAAAGCTGCACCAAATATATCATTTTCCGGTTGCCAATAAAGGTATACTTCATAAGCACTTGTAGTTTCACAAAAGTATTTACATCGATTTTTGAATTTTTTTTTGTACGCTAAAATTGTCTCAAATACTAGCAACAGCTAGGAGTCACTAGTTGCAGAAACAAGAGGAAGGACGCAAGATTTGAGTAACTAATCCAATTACAACTATCCAAAAGTTTTTTGACAAAGACGGTAGGCCATTTCTTGCACGTGATGTAGAGTATGTCAGTAAGATAGGAAAATATGAGCGGGGGTGTTCACAAAATGCTAATAGTAGGTGCCCGGAATTCCTAGTCGGAGGTTGGTTTATGGCATGGTCTAGGGACCTACAACTATCTTGGATTGGAGGACATTCACAGCTCTCTGCCTTAATTTACACATAGAAATGAAAATTGTGAGGAACGTGATGCGCACCTTTTACACTCAAAAAAACTTTGGTTCAAAACCTGTTCTCAGATGGTCGCAAACTAAATGGTGGAAATTTCATTATAGATGCAAGTTCTTTGGGTTGTAAACTACCCACAACAAACGCCCAGTTATTCTGCGCTAATACAACCACAAAAAGATAAATCCTGAATCACGTGGCTTTTAATCCTAGCTTATGAAGTAGAGGGATGTATCTTGTGCAAGGTTTTTCATTGTAGAATATATAACAAAACATGATGCGCACTATGGAGGGCCTGGACTGTACTGAAATAAAATCTATAGTTGTTGAGCCGACATGGAACAAACATATACGTGATTTGATACTATGAATGAAATACATCATATCCTTATGTGAATTGGTTTCACGTCATAATTTTTTACGTCACTCATTGAAACGAATTTGCCAGATGATGCTCCAATACACAATGAGGAGAAAACTTGCAAACAAATCCTTTAAAAAGATGGCAATTTTATGGGAGTATTAGTATTTTATAATACAAATTGTATAATTCTCAGCCAAGGGTTGTTATGGTTACGGCAATCTCAACTATGCATTTTTTACGCTTTCAGTATTTTGTTACTTGATATTTAAAAGATTACAATAAACAAGTGTCATAAACAAACCCCCAATGAGGGTTGTTCTGGGGGAAGTTTAGTTTAAATTGCCAATATTTTCAGTTTTGCGTATAATAATATATGTTGGATCTAATATTGATGTGTCAGAATTATTTATAGTGTAGAATGTGGACTGAGGATGTGCTAATTTTGTCTTTTTGTCGTACTCTGACATTCCAAGTGTGAACAATGGTTCATGTTGGTGGTTTATGTTGGTGGTTTATGTTGTGTTGAATGTATTGCACACACCATTACTCCGCAGCTATGCTCATATTAAAAGGGTTAACCTGCTTGTAATGGGAGTCCTTATCCTTATCAGCAGGAACCAAGATTCTGACATAACAAAAAGTTCTGGGAGCCTTTCCTCACTGCTTATTAGTTTCCACACTTGACCAAGCTAATTTATTGTGTGTATTTCTATCTGATATCTCATGACACCCTTGGCCAGTGGGTTTCCCTTTATTGTCTAATCCATTGATTATATGTTAGTTTTCTTGTTGTGACCCAGCTCTGGGACCGTCATTCCATTGTATAGTGTTTATTTGCACTTTGGCACAGGAGGGTATCAAACAGGAGGCATTAAGACTGAATTGGAGACTGGGCGGGGTATACCATATACAAGTGCATATGTATAGAATCAGCTTATTGGGGAATGGGGATTTGCCCCTTCCGCCTGTTTAGTAATCTGAAGTTTCAGAAACTATTGGTGAAGTTGAAAGCTGAAGTGGTCTTGTGTTCATTGTACTGAAAGCAGGAATAAATGGTGTGTGGTTTGGTCGGCATGGTTCCCCAGACGGTTGGGGCCCGGACTAGGGCCAAACAAACTAGACTATATTACTACTAGGTATTAATTCCTAATACTGGACACGGTCTAGGGTGGTAAAAGTAGGGACAGTTGGATACTATTGTCAAGAACTCCGTGGCGATCTTATAAGAAAACAACAAACTTTGTGAGAAGAAACGAGAAAATTGTGGGAACAGAAAAGATTTAAAAAAAAAAGACATTCGCCAGGAGCTTAGGTTGATGCCAACATGAGTGCCTCTTGGCATCGCCTATTTTCAGTTATGCAGCCCACACTGATAGTCCTGCTGCTTGCCCAGGCCCTATTCCTAGGTCTTTGGGCAGGAGCAGCAGGACTAGCAGTGTAGGGAAGTGCATAAATTACAGGACAGCAGAGGACACAGCCAAGCGGGAGGATTTAGGGACGTTATGTACAGTTTGTCGGCACCTGTGTCAAAACAGGACCATAGTAACTGGACCATGGGTTGAAGAGGAGAGCAACAAATGGGGAAAGGGGGACTAGATACAGGACAGGTTACAAAATATGGATTTATTCAGTTTAGAAAAAAAAACCGTATGAGGAGAGACATATTACAATGTACACATTACGAACGGACAGTACAAGGGATCTCATTAAAGATCTTTTTATCGTAGGCCTGGACAGGACATGGGGGCATCCTCTACGTAGTGGAGAGGCGGCTTCTACCATCTTTAGGTAAGAGCAGTGAGGGACTATGGAAAACTATGTCTGTTATGGCGGACTCTATTGTAGATGCTCAAGAGAGGCCCTGGATACCTTCTGGAGAGCAAACACCCCACGGTTATGGGGGAAACATTGTTTAATTTCAATGCTGGACTTGCAGCATGTTTTTTAAAATCTTTTATTTAGCAAAGTGCAGCTTCTAGGTCACAAAGAACGTTCCACTCAGTGGAACAAAGAAACGCAGTTCTTTAAAATAAGTATTAGGAATCTGAGAAAGAGAAATTTCCCATGCATTCTCGTGAGGACTGTTGTATGAACCCAGAGATTCTGTTTCAGTCACATAGTTTTAATGATTTCTAGAGATTCCGTATTGCCCTCGCCTGGAAAACTCCCAATCACAGGAAGAGACGCGCTAAGAGGAAAGCAGAACAAATCTCACTAATATCATGACGATACTTTTGGGATATGATTTTGGGATAAAAAATGACGAAAGAAACATGAGCATTATTTATATGTGCTAATAACACAAGTATCTCCAGATTGTTATATACAGTTTCCAAATGTGCCCGAAACTTCTACAACCCAAATAACAAATATGCTATTGCATAGACGATGTAATGAAGATAGCTTGGGTACTATTATGCCTGTAGTTTTGTTGGTCTCTGGTAACACAGTACAATTCCATTGGTAAAAAAACTGCTCTTTGCTTGTAGCAACGAAACTAATTGCCCATATTTCAAAAACTTTTTTTTTGTGATATACCAAGATGAATTGTGGATTGTATTTTACTCACATATGGGACAATAGTTATATGTTTATGTACAATATAGATTAGAACATTTTTACTCGGGAAATTTGTGGACTTGAATTTTTATTATTAAGTAGTTTTCCAGAGGGTTAATTTTACTATTTTATATATAATTTTTATTAAATTCTCAATATTTGGGAGCTTCTCATCAGAATCATGAACCCTTTCTTGCAAGGTGTTTCTGGAAATATGATTTTATGATGCGTTATTGGCCAGAGCAATTTATTATCATTTGACAATAAACCAACTTACAGCATAACAATTAACCTAAACAACACCAAAACCAATTTTTTAAAAGCAGCCCATGTTTCCCATGTCAAAATTGCATCAATGAGTTTGTAAGACATAGCACCTTAATGCAATTTGATCAAAGTATGTAACATTTTTAGTAACACTGCATAAAATTGACTTTGATTGGCAAAAATGTCCCCAACAGAAAAAAAAAAAATCGCTTCATATCTCCTAAATGTATAGATGAACATTGTGAGTTCATGGTACACATGTCATATGATCACCTTAATAAATCAACTCCAAAATCATAAAAAACTGAAATAACCAAAAAATATGCGTTCAGCTAGCAATTTTAGACAGTCACAATTGAAAAATATAGCAAAATATCCAGGATTAAAAAAGTAAAAGGCAAAAAACCTATATATTTTTTGATGAACGCAGACAAAACCTGAACAATTGCATTTGTTTAACCGTTGCCAGCCATTACCACCATCATGCTGTTGCTAGCTGGACAAACACAAATTATTAAACATAATGCTAAACACACACCAATTTTTACACAGCTCCTTACTGGTACAATTTTTTTTCCGTAACCAAAGCTTCCCATGCTTTCCAACTTTTTTAATTCATCCACCCCCCCCCCACCTCCATACCAATTGGCCGCCCCCTTGTCCTCCCATCACCCCCAATCCTGCCCCTTTACATTCCCTCCACTGTGCCCCGCTCCTCCAGCCTCCCATATGAAGAAGAAAGAAAATGTACTTTCCTAAAAAAGAGTTTAGGAAACAGATCGAGGGGCATCACTTTATCTCAGTAAAAAGTAATCATTGTTTGTTTTTTCAGAAAACACGTTACCACATTATATTCGAGTATAAGTGAACAAATTAGCCGAGGTTCTTTTTGTTCTTCTTGTGGCACCTTCATTTGACCATAAAAAAAATGGTAAAAACTTATGACTTGGTATAAGCTTGGGTAGAAAAAGGCAGTTGTAACAGTTCCTCACAAGTATATACCAATACAGCCCCCTGCCCACCAGTGTATAGCCAGGCCAGCCCCTTTCACACTGGATATAGCAGCCAGACCTTCCCTGATATATAACTAGCCCCCTGGGCCCAATATATAAGCAGCAAGCCCATCTGTATATAGCTACCCAGCCCCTTGTCCCCCATATATAGCCCGCAGCCCCTTCCACAAGGAGATAGCAAGCCAGACCCTTCACTGAGGATATAACTAGCCCCTGGCCCCCAACAAATACATAGCCAGGCCCAGCCCCTTCGATTAGCGAGCCCTTGCGCCTGCCCCTATATATAGCTAGCCAGTTCCCTACCCAGGATAAGCAGCCTCTGCCCAGTATTCTAGCCAGCCCTCTGCCTCATTGTATATCAAGACCACTGCCCAGTGTATAGCCAGTCCCCTAACCAGTAAAATATGGATGAAATCTATTGAATCTCTCTCCTAGAAGAACTGGGACTTCACCCACAAGTGTTTTTAAACCCCCTTATCAGGTGCAAGGTTTTGTTATCCAACTAGCTTATCCTGTGGCAATTAAAATGTGACAGCATTGGTCCAAACATAATTAACATTGCCTCAGGCAGAGCAGAGGAGTTATTCAGCTCCATACCATTATACAGCACTGAGACATTAGGAATTGTCCGGACCCTTAAGCAAAACTCTATGTCCTGGAGAGGGATCAGTTTTGCAGCAACCAGGTTTTGAACTGATATTCGTCCTCATATCACTTGCAGAGCGGCATGGCCCTCTTCTGGCAGCAGCAACAGTGCCAGCAGAATGAGTGATGGCTGAAGGGGACGATGACTTACTGTAATACACAGGAGCGGTTTACGCGCAGCAGAGAAGAAGGTGAGTGAGGAGGTGCTGTGGTGTGTCTGTGACTTGCGTTGGGGGCCAGCAGACACAGGGCAGGCCATCGGATAGTGTCAGATGCTGTCTCACCATGCAGTATGAAAGGGGCACTGCGGGGGCCATGTTGGAAGAAAGGGCGCCGCCACATGCAGCCAGGACTGTGCAGCACAGACCTGCATGGGTTTGTTTGGTGGCGTATGATCTTGCCCTTGGGAGTGGAAATAGGGGTTCAAAGTTTGTATTGCTGATGGTGCTGGAGAGCTGAGGATGGAGGTTACGCCTGAGCGGAGCACTGCCATGCCACACCATATAGTGAAATGTTGAACACTGTCAAACACGTACATGTATATTACTGGATCTGAGGGGCATCAAAAAGTATCATAACCCTCATTTCTAGAAAGTCTGAGAGCGGAAAACGAACTCTACTTAATTGCGCCATGGCAACCCAATAGGAGCTCAGTTTCATTTTCCTATACAATTAATTGAGCTTGATGTTTTCAGGGACAACCGTTGTGTTCTTGCAACTTCGATAAATCTGGCCCATGTTTTGTGAATGCAGCCTATGGAAACCTGGCTTGTAAACTAGAGGACTAAACTATGGAAGCCAGCGGGGTGGGTTGAGTCGATAATGGCCTGGTCATCCGGTTACCAATTTATTCCACCCTGAATAGCTATGCAAAAAATTGTCGAGGGGAACCAGTGTGGGAAGCGAGATGGTGGTATTTTCAGAATCTGTTCCATCAAAAAATGAAATTTGTTTGTAGACACATGGAAGTGGCTAGACTCTTGTTTGTGCTTGCTGTAAACAGTATGCAGTAATAAACAAGGACATATTGTCAGGTAGTAACCTTAAGTGCACATAGACGTAATAGTACGTCCTTGCAGGAAATAACTTCCGCACGGGACATGCTACTACCTCCATTTCTGGCACTGATCACGAGGGAGGGCAGCAAAAGAAGAGAGATGTCAGCTGTATTCATAGGGCAACACACTCTAACACACACAATCTGAGCATTTAGGTTGTTATACAGTAAAAATCATTAAAATGAAATAATAAATAAATGCCCCCCCTATACTTTCCCATACAAACCTTTATAAAGGATAAAAAACCACATGCACAAACGAAACCCACATATTGGGACCGACGGGTCTGAACAATCTGTAGAATAAAAACAGAAACCATTATTGGACTGCGAGGTGAAGGGCTGTTGGTACAAAAATTAAACACCAAAAAACTTCCCAAAAAAATTATTTTTGAAAAAAACATTTTTTTTTTCCCCTTAAAAACGTCTAAAAATGATTTAAGAAAGCGTACTGTGCTACAATACGGACGGTAAATAGAAAAATCTTCCTGCAAATCATTAAGCCCCTAACCAGATTTTTGTCAGTGCGGAAAAGGAAAAAACTTATGAACCATAAAATATGGTGTTGATGCTTAATTTACAAGATTTCTCCAAATTAGTCTTATTCAGTAAAATTGGGGGAGGAAAAAAAAAATTAAAAAATAAAAAAAGCCATAATAAATGATGTATCTCTGCACTCGTTGGCGACCAACAGAATAAAAAATAATTATATCATTTTCATGGAAGGGGAATGGCCAAACAAAAAGCTAAATAATTTACCCAAAATAATTGATTTGATTTAAGTCCTCCACCAAGTCAAAGGATTTAATAACAATCTCATCAATTAATTAGATGCACCCAAAATGATTTGTGTACCAGAAAAGTGCATCTAATGTGCCCCAAAAAATTAAAACACTATATAAAAAAATCGTATTTGAAATGCAAATCTGCTCTAGAATGCGCGTTCCTTCCAATCTTAGCCCGGCCGCACACCCCATTACAGCAGTCACATCACATAGGGGTTATCGGCATACAGGGCAGTCCCCGGGGTTAACTACAAGGTAGGGTCTGTTAGTTTGTCCTTAAGTGAGTTATATTGTAAGTAAGTGGATGGTGAATTATTATTGTACCCAGTCAAAATTTTTGGTCTCTGTGACATGGATTTTAAAAATGTTGGAGTTGGGTTGTTCATAAGAACCAGGAGTAACTACTAAAGCTCAGTACAAACACCTCGATAACGTTATAGCTGATCATGTAGCATCAGGACTAAAGTAGAATAAACCCTACAGCGGTAGGGGACCGCAGGTACTGGAGCAATTGGGTATCAACTTTGTGAGAGTGTTTGTCATGCATATATTGTGATCTGAAAGCTGGAAACCTCCAAGTCGTCCATCCCTATGAGCGCTGCCTATAGCTGGTTATGTGCTTCTAACTAGTGGATCTAGTGGAGGGTCTCACAGACCATATAAGATATGGCAACCCGTAACCCAGACCCTATAACTGATTCCATCTGATGGTTAAAGCTGAGGGATCGCAATATGCCGGTGTGTTATAAGGTTCTGGCGAAAACTCAAGATAGGTGGTAGCAAGTAGTGAAAGTTTCATGTCAATGGTGTTATCAAGGATTCTTATTGAACCTTGGAGGAGAGATCTGTTAGCTCTGTGTGTGAGTAAACCTCCCATATATCTTTACTTACATTTTTAAAGGCATGAAGTTGAGAACACTTTTAAAACCAATACAAAGTGGTTACAATGTGGGCAACATGTTGCTGTCAGATGTTATAATGGGCCTTCTGTTTCCATGCCCTTACAAATTGCAAATAATAGGGAGTGAAGGTTTTCTGGAGTGCTGTGCTTGCATGGCCAGGGCCAGAATCAAATAGCCAACATATACTCAGTGTAGTAGATAATCAGGGATTCCTCTGTGAGAAAAGCGCTGAATGTTTCACAGGATTACATTGTTTTTTGAAACTTGTGTCGCTGCGTGGCGTTTCCCCACTATGTGGAAGGCATTTTTTGCATTACGTGACCTCTAGTGTTTGTATGGTTATATTGCACCACGGATACAACTTTTTAAGTGGGAATTTAAAGTCTAGTGCTGGTCAAAAGATTTCAATTTTGCCCAAAAAACCTATGGCCAGCAAATCAACGATATGGGGCGCTCATGTACTAAGGGTCCTCTTGACAGCAACCAACTCAGATATTCCAACGATTTTGGATTTGCGCCGAATTTAAAAGGGTATGTGGTGGATGGATCAGATTTTGCACAACTGGCCAGGCTCAATTGCAGAGTCAACCAGGTTGGCGCTGCGCGCTGCAGTTCCCCGAGGCCTGCCGCGGAGTTCAAGGAGTTACGATCCTATTCCTGGTGAAGGTCAGCCACGTTGTTCCAGCGACACTTTTTTTTTTAAATGCGGCGGTTTTTCCACATCCGGGGCAACCAGGAAATAGTCGCAGTCAGAAATTTCGGGTAACACGACGGGAAAACGAGAATCGGGCACTTAGCAAATGACTCCATGGGCTCACATTTACTAAGAAAAGGTCTGTGAGTGTGTACTATATGCAGTTTTCCTATGTAGTGTGAGGGGGGACCAATTTCAGGATTCCACATGATTTCTTCATAAAATGAACTCTGTATGCCCCTAACAGAGTGCACCAATTTTTTGGGCTGCATCATTAACAGGGGTGCAAAACACATCTCCATCGACTGTGCATTGATAATGTGGTGCACAGTCCGACTCTGAGCCACCGAAACGCCATTTCAGGGCAGAATTTATGTTGCAGGAAAAGAATAGTGCAGCCGGAACAAAACAGTATTGTTGACGACACAAATGTGGTGCAGACCCTTTTAAAAACATGTGCAAGAGTTTGCACTGGAAAAAAAGTGCCAAAGTCAGCAGGAAAGAAAACTGCGCAAGCACCTTAGTCAATGGGGCGATTACTACCGGTCCATTCGCGATCCAGCGGGCGTTCTCTGCGCTGGATTCGGGTCAGCCGGGATTCATTAAGGTAGTCCTTCCGCCGTCCACCAGGTGGACGCTGCTGTGTGACGAAAAGCAGGGGAACGGCTGGAGTTCACCAGGCCGGGCTAGTGAAGGAAGTGCAAGCCCGCGACAGATGTTTTTTAATGCGTCGGTTGTTCCGAATCAGTGGGGTTTTTTCGTGCGGCACCCCCCCACATTTCTGTCAAGTGCATGCATGCAAGCGGATGCGCCCACATCCGTCGCAGTGGCCAAATACTGGGGAAAATTCAGGGCAAATCGTCGCAAATCGGAAATATGCGGGGTGGTAACCACGCGGAAACGGAATCGGGCCCGTAGTAAGACCCCCAATGTGCCCTAAAGTTTACCATTAAATTAGTTGCTTACGACATTAACCCGTTGCTTTGGGTGGTGCCAATTTGTATGTATTTTTTAGCACCCAGGGATGGTTATACGCAATTTCAAATCTATAAGGAAATTCCACAAATATTTTAGACAGCCATTTATGTTTCATAGGGTATCCATATTCTATTTATTAGGAAAACCACTAATTCACCATTTCAAACCTAAACTAAACTATCCAAAAACGGTTTGATGAGCAAATGAACCTTAGGCATCACATGCATAAAAAAGGAGGAGCTTCATATGGATTCTCAAAATTTGACAAATGTTTGTAAACAGGTAATAAAAGGAGAGGAAGAAAAAACACAGTGTTGTGCAGTTTCTACGAGAATGGTAAACCCCAGTGGAGTTACCTGTGGTAGCGGTCATGGGGAAGCAAGGAGGGAAGCAGAGCATTAGATTTTGGAGGCAGATTTTGATGGAATAGTTTCAGATTCCTGACACATTAAAAAAGTTAGTAAAATAACACAACAGTGAACCCCCAACAAATTACCCTTTCAGGAAATATGAACCCTTAAACAATCTATCAAGGGGTACAAAGGACCTTAAAACCACAGCAGTTTCAGGGAAAAAACTCAAGTGAATACTATCAAATCTACTATCTACTATCAAAAACCATCATGACACTTACTCCATCGATCCAGACACCCCGGCTGTTAGTTATCTACTATATTTGTTACCATGGCCGCCTCCATTTAAATCAAATTTTTTAAAATTTATGCTAATGAGCACTAGGGCTCTGGGGGGTTCCCAGAGGCCCCTCAGTGATGCTTTTACAGGCTGGTACAATGAGCCAAACAGTTCACCTCCTGTTCTCTTCCTCCTTCTCTGCTGTGGAAATTGTAGCAGTGGGAAGTGCAGGGGGATGGGAAGAACTGCTTTGCGATTGAACAGCGATTGTAAACATCCCAGAGGCCCTCAGGTTCATTAGACATAATTTTTAAAAGTTTATTTTAGAAGGAAGGATGGACACAGATAACAAAAAGATTACCACAGTCACAGTGCCTCTGGATTATGCATTTAGATGTCTTCTTAAGTGAAAAATTAAATCTTTCCAAACAACTTTGCTTTGGCCCCAAAATATTTATTTTTACAAGGTTGATAAAGAGGGAAACCTACACACATGTCTTGTTACACCTTACCGGAATATGGAAATAACCCCCATGTTAGGTGCACCAGTTGGCTTCTGGAACAAATATTTTTTAGAGGTTATTATCACATTTGACGGCCCCAGAGGTAGCCCCCAAGAGGTGACCCCATTTTGGAAAAAATGAACCCCTCATGGTCATTTATTATAGTATAGTAAGAATCGTAGTCCACAAAGTCCATTCATTTATTTCAAGGGATGAGAGATGATGAACATGGGGGGGGGACCATCACCCTGGAGATCTCTTCTAACTTCTAGGGCGACGGGGGGCGCCGGGGTTCCACGGGGGTTCATTTCAGAAGATCAAAGTCTCTTGTCGCAATAAATGCCTAATACCGGTGGGGACTGTACTTATATCTGTAATTACACACAGTTTATACTTTACTCTCCCTGACGCAGACAGATGTTGCCCTGAAGCTTGTTACATTTTTTGTGGTTTTCATTGACACATGTTACATGCTAAAATAGTTGTTTTTCTGTGAATATAATACGAGCTTATTTTCAGCAAGATGAGATAACTTTATGATACCATTTTGGGGTGTTCAGCATTAACTCTGTATTGGGATATGCTAAAAATGTTATTCTGGAAACTGATTTTTAACCTGTTTTGTTTTTTTAACGCCATAGAGCATGGAAGACATCTTACTTTCCTCTTTGTATGTTTAAGAGTTTTGCGGAATAAAAATAATTGGCGGAGAAAAATCACTTTTTTTGCTTAACCGGTTCTTAGAGGTGTAACATTTTTATCTTTTATTATAGAGCTTGTTTACTACTTACTTTTGCTGTTGGGTTTGTGGGCGGCTGATTTACATTTTTAATGCTTAGGTGATTTAAATTGTATGGGAACTTTTATAACGTGTTATATATGAATATATTAATTGTAAGTGTAAAATTTTAAAATGTTTTCGTTTTCAACAGATTTTTGGTCCAAAGGGGACTAAAAAGTGATAAGTTGGATTGATGGTCAGATGACCCCACGCCATACTGAGTGTACGGAGTATTATATAGATAGTCAGGCCTTTGCCAATGGGGAGAAGTGAGCAAGCTTATATACGCCGCAGTCATTGTTTGACAAGTAAATAAAGGGTTTTAAATATGGGAAACAGGATATGGTGATCCGGAGTTTGTTAATGCAGAAGTCAACCCGGATCTATGACGGAAAAGGTAAAACCTAGCGTCTGCTTTTAAAACTCGGGCTGCTTTCCGTGCTATGAGCTGTGAGAATTTGAGCATAGATCTAAAGGGAGATTCGATTCATTTGTCAATCAGTAAATGGCAGGAGTACAGCATTAAACCATCATCTACATGTAGTTGACCATGTTGTATATGTTTACTGTTGCCCTAGCCCCAAATCTATGATAGTAAAACGACCACAAAGTGCGACTGAGGTACATTAACACCACGGTGTCCATCAACCTGGGGAACTCGACCTACCGTCCCCAGACACTTCGTGAGGTGGACACAGTTTCACCAATGGATTTTGCATTCTGGACTGGGAGATGTGGCGTATAGACGTAAGATGTGGTTGATGACGTGAACAGAATGGATATATAAGCTTCAATTCCCTACAACCATAGTGTTGAACTTGACTTGAATGTGAAGAATCTTAAGTCAGATGTGCCCTTTGATACTACATCGTTTCCCGATGTTGATTACATGTGATGTGTAAGGAAATTATAGTTTTGATTACTAATTTGGTTCTTGTTCTATTTTTCCATTTGAGCAGTGTTCACATGAAGCTTTGACAACTGCTCTCAAATTTCCTTACGCAATTATGTACCTAAATTTTTGTTTGTTGCTATATACTAAGGTTTTATGTTTTTAATTTTTTGAACATTGGCATGTACTATATGGAAGGGAGGGCCCGATCATGTACATGGTTACAAGATTTGTATTTAGCAATTGACATGATATTAATAAACTGATGGCACTAAAAAGTGATATATATATATATATATTATATTTTAATTATGAAATTCGGGCTACGATCGCCCTACAGTGACGAAAATCAGCACACTATACTTTACTCTGCACAAAAGCTTGATGTGAAGCATGCCCACTCAGGCGGCTCGGTCCGTCGATGGTTTACACGAGGGAGTACAGCGGACATCGGAAGTAGAGAAGCCGAGGGTGACGAGGTTGCGCTTGGAGGTACTTGGTCTCCGCAAAGCTGTCGCAAAGGTCCCGGCTGATCACCGGGGCCCCATTTCCATCGGCACAAGTTCTGGTCCTCTCTGGTGTGTGGTTTAGCTGGACGCTAACACGAAGCAGAGTGTTGTACTTAAGTTGGAGGTAGGTATGTTTGGTAGTCAGGTTTACCTAGCAACCCTCGGGAGAAATACGCTGTGTTCCGTTATACAAACAGAGGCTGAGTGGTAGTAGAGCCGGTCAACGGGCACCCTATTCATTTTTGCCACAAGAACCAGTACCACGATGGGTAAGATATACTTGGATCACATGATGGGGTGAGAGATATTAATGTGATTTGTTGCACGAATAACATAACTTTTTTATGATGCTGTCACATCCTGCAGGGGATTAACCGCCTGATACAATGTTTGTAATTAATTGATAAGGGCTACATAGAGATGATAGACTACGAAAACGTCGTTTTTTCCATTGGTGGAATTGGAATAAATATCTTGTTCTTATGGTGTGCGTTTCCCTGTCTTGGATTCTGATCACTGGGACCTGAGCCGGACCCCTGAAAGCTGCACCATTTCGGACTACATCTGATTACCAAAACTGCACACTCCACAATGTTTGGGATTTTGCCTTGGAATATAATCCCTATTACAGTTTCTGTGTTGCTATAAACAACGCATAATAGGAATGCTGTTAAGCAAACTTAACACTGTCTGGTAAACTGCTGCTTAGACTCCTTTTAATTGCCTCTACCACATTCGACCTGCTGCATGATTGTTTACAGGGGTTTTTTGCCGTTGCAACTAATTTAGACAATATTTAAGAACTACCTTTATATAGTTGAGGCTGAGGCACACAATGAAACTGGTGAATACTACGGAAGTGCAAAATATACACACCAGGTGTATTGGAATGTCTGCAAAATTTCACAAAGGTCTTTGGATGTTTTTTATTGTTATGTGAAAGGGGAGTTTATAAATATAAAAGAGCATTATATCCACCCTATCCATGCTCCTTCCAAGCATGGGTTGCTCCTTCCACCTTGCATGTTACATAGGAAGCTGGTGGTGAGTGATGAACTGCACACGCACAACTACAGCCTGCAATTTGCATCCTGTGCTGACACTGAGGGTGCGGTCAACGTGCAATTTATACGGCATCGCAACAGTTATGAGGTTGGTGGTTTAGGTGCCAGTTTGTCAGTTTCAAGGTGAACGGAACTATGAACTGAATGGGTTGATTTGATTGAGGAGGAAAGCTGTTCAACAAATGCAGTCCGCTGTTGATTGATGTTTGTTTCACTTGTTAAAATAAGTAATATCACCTAAAATCAACCCCAAACTAATAGTGATGCAGTCAAAAGTGAGGGTGAGTAAATGCTCTTCACACTCAGCCCCCTCCCAGACATACAGTCTACTGTAACTCCTCACAACCTTAAGCATTGTGGGATTGGTGCAGCAGCGACAATTTTGGAAGGTTAGGTTGGGGACAGAGGGTTGTGTTTTCCTCACCAATATTATATCACTTTATTGAGGGCATATCCTCCTTCAGAATTAAAGGAAATGTCTTATAGCTTCGCCAGTTGTTGAATCATGGTTGATAGAATTTCACAAGACAAAAAACGCAACCCGAGTCTCTTAGCAAACCCATTGTTTAAATCCCATGACATGTAAATTTTTATGGATCAACAATTTAATATTAATCAATTCTGCAATCTATAATATTAGAAAAGAGGAGACCAGTTTACGGTGCCTTTGTGCACATGGCTTCAATGTATGACTATATGGATTACTGAAGATAAAAGGGTTGCCACTTTAGCTCATGTTTTTTCTAACGTGTGTTGTTAAGTGTGGGCAAGGTTATATAGGTAATTACCAGTATCCATTTATCAAAAGTGTTGCTCCAGTTATTATAGCGTAAAGTGAGCCTCATGACTCTTAATCATCATCAGACTCCTGACAAAAATGGCTGCAGATGTTTAATGGAGGGTCATGGATCTCATCTGTCCAGAACAATTCGTCAGTTAAAGATACAATGAATCTCCATCTGCGGCCATTTTTTGGTCAGGCATGTCTGGCTGATGAGGGGTAAAGACAATGAGGATTTAATAAACATCAAGAAAGCGGCGCAGAATTTTTAAGAAATGTAAGGATAACGAGGGTGCACGCTCTGGGTATGTATGATGGGAACGTTGCGTCGCGGTATCAGCGTGTTGCCTATCCACCGCTATAACTAAAAAAGGAGCAATACTAAGGATACCTGCGCTGGCTGGAAAGGTGAGTGTATGTGGGTTATAAAAAAAAAAAAGAGACTGTGCAGGGGGAAGGGATGACTTCTGAAACCACTGAGATGATCTCTAAAAAAGCCAGTGTCCGTTTTGGTGGAACACTAACCTATAGCACCAATTCTAGCGGGTTCCGCGGGTCCAGCAAAATTACCAAACCAGTGTGATTTCTTGGTCCAGGATTCCAACTGGGTGACTATAGTGTGAACCTGGACACAAAAAATTCACACTGTTGGCTCATTTGCTGGACCCGCGGAACCAGCTAGAAGTGGTGTATGATGTTAGTGTCCACCAAACATTGGACAACTGGTTCTTTTTTTAGGAGATAAATCGGGCAGTGTTTAAGAAGCCATGATCCTTCCCCCTGCACAATTCTCCTTTTTTGATACAACACACATCACTCTTTCAGCCAGCGAAGGTATACCCATTATTGATCCAGAATTTAATAGTGCATATTGGCAATACTAATATCTTCAGACATACAAACAAAAAATGAGGTGGTTTAAAGTGCCAATCCATTAATATATGACTCCTACAATGAATGATTCGAATATGCAGTATGAACTTCCGTGTATAATATTTATTAAATAGTACAGATCGTACTAGATTACTCAAAATCAGCATTTTTAGGAAAGGTAGTAGTGATGAACTCAAAACTATTTTTCCCCCTGCCCACAGAGACGAGCGTGTTGCTTGACTCCAAAGTAACACAGCAAGTAATGTATTTTTTTCAGGGTTGCTTTACGTGTTGAAGTCGGGTGACAGTACTAACTAGAGATGAGCGAGCCCACTAAAATGCTCGGGTATCGTTATTCGAGACGACACTTTTCCGATGCACGAGGTGGCTCGTCTCGAATAAGAACCCCATTGAAGGCATGGGAAGACTCGAGATTTTTCAAGGAGACACAAGGTTGCACCGGAAGCTGCAAACACCTTGGGAACCTCAGAAAAGGATGGAAACACCAAAGGAATGGTACAGGAACAGCAGGGGCAGCATGCCTGGAGGCCTTGAGGTGCTTAATCGCACATTATGCAAAATTATGGGGGCAAACAGCATTGGCCATGAAAGATAAAGTGACAGAATGAGGCTAGATAGCATCTAAAAACATCCAAAATTGGACCCTGAACACTATAGGGGCCGCATGAAGAGGCAGCAGCGGCAGGCTAGCGAGTGATGGCGACATTCGCTACTACCTAAAATGGAAAACATCAGGCTTCAAACCATATGGGGCGAGAGGGAACCAAAGGAGGGTGAGCAAGAAGAGCTCAATAACTATCGGTACAGGATAAAAGGTTGCCAGTATTATTTTGCGGATACTCTATCACAGCAGGAGTGGCGGACAAAGTGAACATGGACGCCCTGAAAACAACCAAACATTTGCGGAACAGCCTCTCGTTTGATAAGGGGACCATGTATGTTCTTTAGAGGCAGTGTGAAACTAGGAGTAGATTAAAGGTGCCTGCAGTTAAACCTATGTTGGATTCTCCTATGGCTATTTTTAGCCAAGTATGAAAAGCACACTACTATAGCCAGATGAGATTGACGCTGAGTATCAACAAAATAACGGTAAAATAAAAAGGACAAATGGAGACCTGTGCCTAATGAAATCACAACCCCTTCAATTTTCCCACTTCGGTGTCTTTGCAACGGACATGTGGTCACTAAGCGCAAAACACAGCAGGTTACGCAGTACTGTCACTACAAATGCGCACAATGGCTAGTAGAATGCAATGCAGCCAGTACAGCCACCAGAGATAACCAGAAGAAATCAAATATATAAACGCACGGTAGGGGCCGGTAAGCCGTTTGGATTCTTCCTAGGCTATTTTCTAGCCAAGATGAAAGCCACATACTATGCCAGATGAGATGACACTGAGTATTAAAAAAAATTCACACGTAAAATAAAAAACGGAAAATGGCAGATGTGCCTAATGGACACCCAACCCTACTAAATTTTTTCCCACCTCTGGTGTTTGTTTGCGGTGGATATGTGTGCACTAAGAGATAAACCACAACGGTCGGCAAGTCCCCCCTGTATTCCTCACAAAATGGTACTAGATGCAAATAAAAAACAAAAAAGTATTTAGAACGTTATTGTAGCACTAAGACAGGGCTGTTGGGTTCTGGAGAATTCACTCCTGCCCAACAGTAAGCAATAGAAAACACCCTCACCCTAACGCTTTCCCTGACCAGAGCAGCTCTCCCATAGCGGCAATCCAGACACAGACAGAAAATTGATCGAGCAGCGCGGGCAGCGGTTAGTTATCCAGGCGTCACCTTGATCTGGCCAGCCAACCACTGCTATCGACGTGTAAGGGTACCACGTCATGTGGGTGGGAGTGCGAGTTCCTGGTTGTTATTGGCTTGGTCTGGCCGACCAACAAAAAAAGCCAAACGGCGGGCAGCTGCCTTCTCGATGCGGGCGAAGTCTTCGTTTCCGAGCAACGAGCAGTTATAGAGGACGGCTAATGCTCGTAACGCGCATCATAGATCGGACGAGAATTGTCGTCATCGCTATTCCTAACCAACTTTCCATTGCCAGAATCCTCCTCCAAATGTTACAACTCCAGGAAACATTTATTGGTATACTTATGTATACTATAAGTAAAACATCAACACAACCATACGATTATCCTGGATGCCTTTGAGTTCTGTTTTGCCTGAAATGCAGTTCGAGCTTACAAGAAATATCCAAACAAATTGTTAGATCTTTTTAAACTGCTCCTGTCCACAGCCGTGTTACAAACTTAGCAACCATTTAAACAGATCTGCAAGACTGGGATCCCCAAATTCAATGCAAGTGTTTTAAATCCTGTTGACTATGTGCGCATTTGCCAAGCTCTACTCACAAATAGATGTAGTTTGGCTGGTACTAAATATTTGATTGGTTATGGTTCTTAAGCAAACACATTGAGCAGTAACGACGTGTACGTACAATACAATATGTCAGTTAAAGCACAAAAAGTCACAGTAATCTGCTTGCACAGGCTGACTTGAAGCAGGGCTTTTAGCCTGTTTGGAACAGCAAAAGAAGTCGACAAGCATAGGAATTTTGGCACACTTCTACCCTGGGGCCAAATAATACATTTGCTAAGCCTTTAAGGAAGTGTGAATTTTCTTGCATATTTGTTCGGAACAGGGTTTGGCACCTCTCCAAATCTTGCATTCGGTTAGGCTGGAACATCTTATAACACAATAGAAAGAAAATCAATGCATGGCAAAGTGCAGACTTACAGTCGGGATCTTCTTGGGCAGACCAGACAAATTCTGATACAAAAATATAGAGGAAACCATTACAAGGCAACATCTATACATTCAAACAATGATGCAAGTCTGTTGTTGAGCGATTTTAGAACGACTGTTCTCTCACAGACAGCAGGAGGAGAAGGTCAGTAAAATGACACATGTGATGCAATATATCAAGTCTATATTAGCCTATCTTAGAATTTTAACAAAGTAAAATAATGGTAAAATGAATGTTTCAGCTTAACTTTTTGGCAGTTGAGTCATGGCGTGAGGTGCCAAAAAAGTGTGTAATGCTTAATTTTCATGACGCAAAATAGTTCATAGGATTGTGGCAGTGACTTTGGTTGATGCAGGTGTTGACTATGAAAAGATTTTTTACAGAATAAATAATCATTGCAGGAGGATTATAGAAGACCTCAGCCCCAAACAGCATCAATACATTGGATCTTTAGATGACTTGCTTCTTTCCCGGATTTATAGAGCCAAGTACGTATGTAACACACATGCCAACCGGCAAGGGGTAACAGGTGTTGCGAAAGTTCAAATCCTCTCCATAACAAGGGTTTATCTGTGGAAGGATCAAACCTAACTAAGGGCCCCCAGTGTAAACTCATGGTAAAACAGCGTTAAGTCTTTACTCGAAGAAGTGTAACCCATGAAGCTCTGTTCATTGTAACGGGAGGTACGGGAGTGGCTACCTCAACAAGGGAGGTGTTATAAACCCATTGTGTTAGAAAGTTCCAGGCTCTTCGTACCCATGCCAGGAAACAGAGGCGCCCTGTAGCATGCTGCCTGACAGCTGGCAGGCAGGAGACAGGACACCATAAGGGACGTTGCCCCATCTATGTAATCTATGCCAGCCTAAACTGTCTATCCAGGATGTCGGCATTTTCTGGGACTAAGATCCAAGCAGCAGCTCTACCCAGTCTGAGTTTGCTGAGTTGTGGCGAGGTGACAATATAGAGGCTGTAAGGTATGCTTACCAAGGGCCCCAAATGACGGATCCGTCTGTAAACCCAAGGGCCACCCCACACTCCATCATAAGGGATCACTATATGCACATCGGGGGTGCCCAAAGGGAAAAACCTAGCTGTCAGCCTCTCCCCATTTTCTTGGAACAGGCCACTAGCTGGGAGGGAACGCCAGGCTGTGGATGAGGCCTCGTTCCTGATACCAAGCCGTGTGATCATCGTTGTGCACTAGGCGCATTAGCCAGCCCTCAAGGTAATCAGTGAGCCGGCCTCCTCCACCACCGAAAAGGCTAGCCCGTGGGGACGTTGCAATACAAACTGAGTTTACAAGGGGGGTCTTATGCAACATGTTTGATTATTATCATCCGTGGCGGAACTAAGAGATGCAGGGGCCCCATAGCAGACTTTGGCATGGGCCCCCTTTTAAAACAATATCATTACTACACACAAGGTGTATACACTAAAATACATACATAACATTCTACACTCCCTTTAACACTCGTTCCACAATAAATACATATACACTATAAGCACACATTGAGAGTAATATATACAGCATTTACACTAGTACATACCGTTATACAAAATCATGTATATAATACACGTATATATGCAGCAAAGTACATGCATATGTTTAGACTACTACATATAGCATTTTTTTCATATATAATCTGTTTTACAACGGTATAACACCAATGTGTATATAAAATGCGTATAAAGGACACCATATGGACAAACTGAACTATCTACAGTATATACACAAAAGCATATACATACAGCATAATAATCACAAATACAGTAAATATACAGCGTTTACCCACATACAGTATAAAGCAGATACACACTTACAGCAATAGCATATACAAAATAATAAGTATATACAGCTACTACCAAATACTACAGTAGATACGCAGATCACTACATACAGTATATTACACACATAAATAGAAAGTATATACCGATACTAACACACATTACAGAATTACGCATATACACTACATACAGTCATTCAGCAATCACCTAACATACAGTATACAGGCATATAACACAGACAGTATACGCATATAACACATAAATACAGAAGAAATGAAACAGAACTGTACAGGATGTTATACATTGTAGTAGAGATGTACACAAATTTGAACCAAATGTTTAGGTGCCCCAATGTAGAAAAATACACCGAAATCCTATGGGACCCTCAGAATGGAGGGGAAAGAAAATATGAGGCAAAGAGATTGCTGATGTAATAAAAAATTCAGGTTTTTATAAAATATGTACAAAACATAGCCAAGTTAGAACTGTTGTACAAAAAGATTAAAGTGACAGGGTCATGAGTGGAAATGCGCCAAAGAACAGTCATACCGGCACAGCACTTCAGCCCACTGGTAAGCCAAATTGGATGCAATATGTATGGTATATAGGTTTGAGGTAAGAAAAGGACAAACTGCAAATTGAAACGTAATGGATAGCAGTTGCTCGTGCTAGTGTCAGCCACAGTAATGGAGCAAACAAGTCGTTCTACAAAAAGAATAGTGGAAGTGCAGAGTGTGGGGATGATGCCGCCGACGCGCTTTAGGATCAAAATGAGAATCGAACAATAAGTCGGAGAAGAAAAGAGGAGTAGGGGAGGCAAGTCATCCCCGGACACTCTGCACCTTCCAACTATTCTTTTGGTTAAGAACGGACTTGGTTTGCATCCATACGTGGCTGACACAAGGACGAGCACTGTATACCATTACGTTTAAATTTGCAATTTTGGTCCTTTTATTACCTCAAACTATAACACATGCATTCCATGTGGCATTACCATTGGCCTTAAAGTGCTGTTGTACGGGTTGAACTGTTTCTTTCTTGCTGCATTTCAATCCATGACCCTGTTCATCTTGTAGCTTTTTGTACCAACTGTTTCTAAATTGGCTATGTTTTTTAAACCATATATTTAAAAAACTGAATTTTTTTATTATGTCACAATATCTTTGCTCATATTTTCTTCACTTATAGTTGATGTAACTCTACGCTTCAATTATATTGCTTCTATTGATGAGTACATAGATATGGCAGGAACAGTTGTAGGCGGCGACGCTGGGGGTCTAAATAGGCCTAGTAGTAATGTAAGCTCTGCATAATGTCAATCAGCTGGAGGTGGCAAATAACATTCTCGGGTGGTTGTTGTGCTTGGCCTCTCCGGAGGCTACGGTGGTTTGGTACGCTTGTGATAATCAGAAGTACATTGATCCTCGGAAAACAGGAATGTATCATCAGAAAATACATATGTTCTTGACAGTGATGTTCACGGAGCACGGATAATCAAATAATGATTTATTCAGCAGAGGGATGATATAAGCTGTAGAGTCAGAGAGATAATACGTTAAAGTTAAGACGATTTTATTCAGATTATCTTATTGATGGCAATCCATACAAGTATAGGCCATCACCAGTAAATTGCCGCGGAGGGCTGCAGCTTCTGATACCCCCCAGGTGATCGACGAGGTCCACGGTTCTAAGGGGAGCCACTGAGCTATTTGTAATAATATTCGTTTATGTCAGAGTGATGATCCCCAATATCGGTGATGAAGTAAGATAAAAAAACAAAGCTGACCCACATTTATCAATACTAGGTTGCAGTTTGCCTTGTGGAGTGTGACATAGGTGCGCCAGATTCATCAAAACTGGTGCCCCTATTCATGAATCTGGTGCCCCCTGAATTTATGCTCCGGAAGTGGTCACCATTTTATTGCCACTTTGTTCAGGGGCCGACAGAATTGTAAGAATTGTGGCGTGTAAACACGACAATAGCAAGTAAGAGTAGTAAGTCGTGAACAGCCCCTTTAGGTGCATATTGTTCTGTTGGTGTGGACCACCGACCAGCCGTTGACACAGAACTGGCAGCAGCACTTTTGTAAAGACTGTGCAGAAAGGTTTGCAGGTTCTTTTCAGGGCAAAGTCAGACAGAAAAACTGGTGAAAACAGTTTAATATAAACTATGGGGCCAGGGAATTTAAACATTTAAAAGTATAAAGGCAATAAAAGATAGTAAACAGTATTTTAGTATATTGGAATAGAAAGTCCAATACAGAGGTATACAACAGTAGTACAGGAATAATTACACATAAGGGCACATGTATCAACTTGAGCTTGTCTTTTTTGTGATTTTGAGACTATCTATGGTTCATGTGCTCATTATTCTTGTGTCTCCTTTAAAAGTTACCAAATGTGGTCGTTTCATGCCAGTTTCCTGAGTATCACCTTAATCCAGAAGATAGGTTTTTAAAAAAATCGCAAATTTGTGCACAAATCTATGGCTTGCCCCTGACCAGGCATAGAGAAATTAGCTGGGAAACTTTGTGACTTTGGAGACTTTTGGTTGACTTTTGTTATAAAAAGTCGCAAATTCACTACAGGACCAAACGCCACATGTGTCAAATACAATAACGAAAAAACGTTTAAGTGGGAAAGTGAAGAAGAAAAGTCTCAAAAAACAGGAAAAGCCAGACTTATGAGACATCTGCCCCATAGTCAGTATAGCAAAGGGATAATAAGTAAGACATATTACTGAAGTCATAGGTATGGAGATAATCCATATAATGAAGTACACACAGTGATGTCCACAGTACAGGGAGAATACACACAGTGATGTCACAGGTACAGGAGAATACACACAGTGTTGTCACAGTACAGGGAGAGGATACACACAGTGATGTGGAACCAGTAAAGGGTAGAGCAGCGCACATGCCGCGATGCCATAAAAAAAGGTGGGGCACCATTGGGCGTAAACCCACTGCCCCCCAGCTAAAGTCCCCTTGATAATAAAAAAAGTACGATATCCCCTCCCTGTAACACCAGTAAAAAGGTCCCCCTTGCATCTATAACAAAGTGATCCGTGCTGCTTAACCCAGTACCAGGTAGACCTATAAGACAGGAAAGGCTGATCTTTTCAAAGGAAAAAAAGGTTGATTTAAATTACATCAACCAGTTTCGAGTGTAACAGTAACAAGACATCGATCAATACACACAGTGATTCACGTAAAGTCAGAAGGACTAATACCACAGAGATGTCCCAGCCTAACAAGGAATAAACCACAGATGAGTACACAGTGACAGGATATACACACAGTGGAGTCACAGTACAGGGTATAAACACACAGGGAATGTCACAGTACAGGGATAATACACCAGTGAGTCACAGACATGGATAATACACACAGTTGACGTCACAGTTACACAGGTAATACACAACATGATGTCACAGTAAGTGGCATAGTACACCAGTGAGTCACAGTACAGGGATAATGCACACAGTTGATGTCCAGTACATGGAGAATACACAACAGTGATGTCACAGTACATGGATAAACACACATGTGGATGTCACAGGTAAATGTAGCATAAGATTACACACAGATGATGATCAACTGAGTCATCAGGGATAATACACACCAGTGATTATACAGCTACAGGGAGAATACACACTTGTGATAGATAATCACCAGTGAGTTCACAGTAGGAATAATACCACACACAGTGATGGGTATCACAAGTGATTACAGACAGGATAATCTCCACAGTGATCAGCAGAGATAATTTTGCCACAAAAAGAGATTACAGAAGGAATAATGCACACACACGTGATGTCACAGTACAGGGATAATACCACACAGGAGTCACAGTACATGGAGAAAACCATGAGTCACAGCAGATATACACACAGTGATGTCACAGTGCCAGCCGAGATAAATAAAACAAAGAGATTGTACCCAGGAAAGAATTAGTACACACCCGTGAATTTGCACAGACAGGGAGAATTACAAAACAGTGATTTCACAGTACATGGATAATACACAGTGATGTCACAATACAGGGATATTACACACAGTGATGTCACAGTACAGGGATAATACACACAGTGATGTCACAGTACAGGGATAATACCCACAGTGATGTCACAGTACAGGGATAATACACAGTGATGTCACAGTACAGGGATAATACACACAGTGATGTCACAAAGCAGGGATTATATATACAGACATATCAATGTATAGTGAAAATACATATAGTGGTGTCATAGTACATGGAGAATACACACAGTGATGTCACAGTACAGAGGTAATATGCTGTGATGTCACAGTACAGAGAAAATATGGACAGTGATGTAACAGTAACTAGATAATATACACATTGATGTCCCAGTAAAGGGGTAATACACACAGTGATGCCACAGTACATCAATAATACACACAGTGATGCCACAGTACATCAATAATGCACACAGTGATGCCACAGTACATCAATAATACACACAGTGATCTCACTGTACAGGGTAAATGCACACAGTCATATGACACTAGTGGCATAAAAGAAACATTGTTGTAATAAGGTGTAACTACTGCAGGGGATGGAAAAGTAAGTTTATCTCATTTATCGTCATTACCAATTGCACATTATTTCTCAATGGAAATGTTCCTGCTTTGTTTTTGATGGTCAGACATATCATAACTGGAGTGGGTCCTAGTATAGTTGCACCAATACTAGAATTTGGAACTCAATACTCATGCTTAGTGTAATGTCGTGATATGCAATTCCCAAAATGGATGTTTCAAAAGTATCTTCTCCTTCCCATCATAGGACCGTAATCTCTGTGTGTCACTATTATCCTCTAGACTGTAGAGCATCTTAGTGTCACCTCTCTCCTCATAGGACTGCTAAGCTCTTGCTATCACACCCCTCATCTCAAGACTGTGTAGCTCTTGTGTCACCCCCTCATCCTCATAAACTGTGAGCTCTTGTGCAACACAACCTCATCCTTATAGACTGTAAGCTCTGTGTGTCACGCCCCTCATCTCTAAAACTGTAAGCTCTTGTGTCACCCCCTATTCCTCATAGAGTAAAGCTCGTGTATCCACCCCTCATTCCTCATAGACATAAGCTCTTGTGCACCCCCTCCATCTCTATAGACTGTAAGCCTATGTTGTGTAAAACCTCATCCTCATAGACGTAAGCTACTTGGGTCACCCCCTCATCCTCTAGACTGTAAGCTCTTGTGTCACTCCTCATCTTAGACTGTAAGCTCTTGTGATGAACCCCTCATCACTCATAGACTGTAAGCTCTTGTTCCCCCCTCATCCTCAAGACTATAAGTCTTGTGTCACCCCCTCATCTACTAGACGGTAAGCTCTGTGTAACAGCCCCATCCTCAATGACTGTAAGCTCTTGTGTCACCCCCATCCTCATAGACTGTGAAGTCTTTGTGATCACTCCTCATCCTCATAGACTGAAACTCTTGTGCGTCGACCCCCTTCACCATCCTCATAGATGTAAGCTACTGTGTCCCCCTCATCTCATAGATGTAATCTCTTGTGTCCACCCTCATCCTCATAGACGTAAGCTCTTGTGTCACACACCTCATCTCATAGGCTGTAAGCTCTTGTGTCACCCTCTCATCCTCCATTAGAGGCTAGTCTCTTGTGAGCAGGGCCCTCATCCTATTGTTCCATATGACTGCTGGCTGTTGTCATGTTTGTATTGTATAAGTCCCGTATGATTTGTAAGCTTACAGAATATGATTGGCGCTTATATAATAAAACGACAATTATTATTATTTTATTACTACATGGACGGGGGATGTGATGCGACGTGACATTAAGCGTCCCATGATCATGGATAAGAATTTGGATGTGTTCAAGACGTATTTTCTACAGCTTAGGCCACATGGCATTTAAATTAACACTGGGGGTGTACATCATGGCGGTGGAGGGGCGGGGGGTCGTTTGAGCCTGAACATCAAACCCAAATTTGTGGCTGGAACATACTTGTTAGTTTGGGGTCCCACTTATCATAGTACCTATATATTTCTATGGGCCTTCATGCACAACGATGTGGATTACACATCTCTGGCATGAGGCAACCGCCCAGGCTGCACAAAATTTGGGCAAGTTCGTGTGTAGCCCATTGCAGAGTGTTTTATTATTGTCATCCGCACTTGAGCTGATATTCACCACCGGACTAAAGGCTGCAAACAAATTGCCCCCAAGGGACTGTTATTTAGTGTCCTTGTCATCCCATGTACATGTGCAAGTAGACTGATGATAAGTCTAATTACATGCAGTCCCCATGACTACAGACTGACCCCTAGTTTAACGGACCTGTGGATACGTTAAATTACGATGTGACTTTAGCTTATGGCTACAATAAACAGATCAACAGTATCACAGGATGAGTCTGCAATGCGCTTTATTGAAACTCCGCGTTCTTATGAAAACCCAACATTTTAAAATCCAATTGTCACAGAGACCAAAAAATTCTGGCTGGGGTTAGAATTATAAGTATCGTTCCCGAGTTACATACAAATTCAACTTAAGAACAAACCTACAGAACCTATCTTTTACGTAACCCCGGGGCTGTTTGTACATTGGGCCCCCAAATCACTAAAATGGGATTCAGCACCCCCTGCTCCTCATCATTGCAGGACCACAATGTGGAGCAGCTTAACAGACGAGAAGAAGAAATAAAGGCCTGTCAGCGGAGTGAATTCACTGTTTAAAATGGAATGAAAGATATAGCTGTAGGCCAGACAGCTTTCAGCCATCTTCATGTGTATCAGCGGCTTAGGTTTACACAATTTTACTAGATTATCTACTGCATATTGTTTCACATATCTCGCCGTGACTTGATATGCCCTCATTAAAGATTTACATATACACTTCTCCATAATGCAATATAATGCCACAATGGTAAGAAGTGATATCTTATGTGACATGACAGCTTGGGTAACATGTAGAGAGATTGTTTACTACAAGGAAAAATCCTACAAGACCCTACAAGATAAGAAGAATCAGGCTGTGAAGTCTCCAATTGTTTAGAAGTCTACAGTAATGTCCAGTGGATAGGTCACTGATATAGGTTGTTCTCACGGAAACATAGAGAAGTAATATTTCTGATACAACATATATATATATTACATTTTGAACTTGTACAGATACAGCAAAGGACGCAGCCATTTTGCAGCTTAAGGCTCAGCCCCATTTTTGGATTCTGACATGCGTCCGTTATATGGTTATAACGTTTGAACACTGTTACTTATTCTAAACAATTCTGAGATTTTTTCCCCCCACATGTGTTTCATTTTGTGGTAATTTGGCTGATAAGTTTTGTGTTATTTACAAAAAAAAAAGAAAAATGTGGAATCTTTTGAAAAATTTGCCATTTTGAAATTCAGAGATCATCGCGTTTCAGGCAGATAGATTAACCACCTAAATAAGTTGACCGAATAACATTTTCCTCGTCTACTTATATCGTGGAGGAAAGACCCCCGAAGGCAGGTTAAGATGCCGCGGTCGCGTTGACCGCTGCATTAACGGTTAAACACCCACGACGGAGCCACGATGTTAGCCGGGGATGTCAGTGGAAGCTGAACCGGCATCGTCTCTGCGCAGTAGCTGTACGGCACTGAGCTCTATTAGCAGGACCCAGCGCCGTACAGCTACAGCGCCGAGGAGCTAACAGAACCATAATGTTAGTTTTTATTTTTTTATCTCTTTACCTTCAGACATGAAACTATGGATCAACTTCTGAAGGCTCATACCGGATTTCTGTGTCTTAGATTTCATAGAATTTTCTCTTTTTTTTACAGAAATGTTACTTTTTTAATGACGTTTGACATAACTGTACATAATAGAATATACATAATAAGTTAGGCAAGGTTCACACCTCTCCTTTTGCCTATACACTGAACATATCCACAGTTGTATACTGTGGCCAAATCGGTCCGTCTCCCCCAATGGGCTCACATATAATCAACCTGTTTTTGGAGTGTGGGAGGAAACTGGAGGACCCAGAGGAAAACCACGCAACATGGAGAGAACATACCAACTCTTTACACTTTAAGCAGAAAATATAAGTAGTAGGGATCAGGGAAACTTCATAATAGTGATAAAATATAAGGGGGCACAGTTACTTTCCCCGAGGTGCATTGTCTGACGAGGATGAAGTCCGGTGCGATTCACTAAGATTGGCGCCCGAATCCTGATGTGTGCTTCCCCGCTGAGGTCCGCCGGAGTCCACCTTCTTCTTCCAGGTGCATGTAAGTGCATTGTCTTGCGATACAATTTTTAAATCCCGCGCTTAGTCCAAATCAGTTGGTTGCCCGACGGCCACGGCCCCTCAATTTTTCACTTGAAAGTCGGCGCCAAAGTCATATCGTGTGCGCCAAAAAACCCCTGTAAATGTGGCGCAAATTGGAAATAGTCGGGAAAACCGATGGAAATGCGGTCGCGGACCCTTAAATGTGCCCCAATGTATTTGATTTGGCTATGGAAAGTGCACAGAAGTAGTTGTGTCTGTTATCTATTTTCACTCCCTGGTCTATAGAGATTGGACTGGGCTAGAGATGCCTGATGAATGAGCCTCTAGTCAGGCGTCGCTGGCCGAATGTTCTACATGACGATGATGAAAGAAATTAACATGCCTGGAAGGTGTGCAAATTACCACATGCATATTTTATTGTTTGTGGTCATGCTCAATTTCCCGACAATAAAGTGCATAAGTGTGACCATAAATCCCCACCGAGCCCGTGCTAGTGCAGAGAGCAATCCGGCAGGGGGATGGAATCGGAGGACGCCGCGCAGTCCTTAGTCTTGTAGTCGCTTTCAATGAAGATCAGATATCGGCCACAATATAAAGGTGTGTGATCTGGAACCAGTACATGAAGCTCAGATAGTCTGACATTCCTATTATGTTACTCCACGATACTCTATTAGTATGTATAGAGTGTAACATGCTCGTCTTTGATGTATCATACAGTGTTATGTCACATATATCAGCGCTGTCATGCTATTATCTTCAGTCATCCGCAATCAGCTGATAAATTGTATCATAACTCCTATGTCAGAGGATAGAGATTTTTTTATTGTATTTTCACAGAAAGAAAATATTAGTCAATTAATACTTGACTTATTTGGTATGTTGCATCCTTTAAGGAAGTGAATTACATTTGTCTCACAGATAGTGATTGAGTGTCCCGAACTTTGCGGGGTCAGCTTTTCCGAACCCATCCCGAACTTGAAGTCGGAACCCAGTGTAGCTCAAACCTTTTTTCCCTTGTTAACGGCTGTGTGTGATGTTGCGGTTTGAACACTTTAAATGCTGCTGGCAAATTGCCAGTGACATTTAGATGGCTAAACCTTACACATTTTGGGGTAGATCGTTGTTCCCGGTGATGTTCATCAGGAGCTGAAATCCTAAATGCCAAAATGGCAGTGCGCAGAGGAGCCGCCTGTTAGTGACGGTTTGTGCCCTGTTTAATTTATACCGGGTTGCCAGCAAATTCATTCTATGGCATTCAAATGGTTAAAGGGACCTCATTTTCACTAAAGACAGGTTACAGAAGCTTATTACACCTGTAGTGCAAATGTATTTGCATTACAATATAATTGTGTGTTATAACTTACCTTACACCCTGACAGAATCCTCTGTGTAGTCCCAGGGGTTGGGTTTGGTTTGGATGCATTTAAAAAAAAAACATGTGACTTGTCTGTGCTGCTGACTGCTCAGTATTGGCCCCACCTTTGTGCTCCTTTACATCTCCTCCCTCCCCCACTGATGTCAGTCTACCAGCTGGGAGCTCTGAAGAAGGAAGAGGGAGGAGCCAATGCCCTTTCTATTGAAGGGGTATTCCACTGGAAATACATAATTAGATTAATCATACATTTCTTTAAATGCACATTATTAAAAAACAAAATCCAGTGTGAAGATAATTTCCCATAAATGTAGCCATGTTGTTGTTTAGAAACCAGATAGCTGTCCTTTGATATGACCACCCACACACACTGACAACAATGGAAACATACGTGCTATTGAGTCATGTCGGCCACCTGGATTAAGCGTTCATCACCACAGGACGCTGTGGGACATGCAGTAACTCTCTGCCATTTTGTTTGAAATGTATTTCTTGGAACAATCACTTCAGCAGCGGTGGTTGTATCCAAGGACAGCTATCTGGTTTCTAAGGAACAACATGGCTACATTCATGTGAAATTAATCTCACACAGGTATATTCCTTTAATAACCTTTCAATTGAAGAAATGTATATACATGGCAGATGAATTAAATGTGAACACCCAGATGAGAATGCACCTTAAAGTCATGCTCCTTACTAGCCATGTAAAAATTTTCCTTACAATTGTCAAGTTGCACAGATTGTTACCACCCAGAGCCCAATGATAGCCAAAACTACAAATGTAAGACATCTGGAAATGATTTAATAATACAATCTATGACCAACAAAGATGGAAATACTGAAATCATCACTTGCTTTTCCTTTTTTCTCCGATGTATTCTGAGTTTTTTTTAAATCAACAAATGAAATCTCATTGCTTGCTCAAGTATAATTTTTGTTAACCCACTAATCCTATTAACAATGAGTGACTCAATAAGTATGGGCTGAGTCTGCAATTAGTTGGGTAATTAACGTATTACACAGAAAAATGTTTAGGAAATTCTTACATCATCTTTAAGGTCTGCGGATAAAGATTTTCAAACATTAAGTTGTTAATGTAATAAAGATAAAATACTCAAGCCATAATATTACTCACATGTAATTACATATTTTACGAGACGGGTACTCATGGAGGCAATTAAAAAATAATTTTGCTTCCCCAATAATTAGTTTGAAATAGTAATTTCAATGAGATGGAGGGAGTTAAAGATCTATCGCATGACATCTCTTATACGTCCATATATTTCCACTGCGGTGACGGATCGAGATGCGTTCCTATGTAACATTCTTTCCGCTGTAATGTTTTCCGCATAATTGTTAATGGATTCGATAACGGTTGAAAAGAAAAAAAGATATTATTTCTGCTTGAAAATCTATAATATATCAGTATATTAAGAGATTTGCTCCTATGAATAATCAAAATAATCAGCCATGAAAAAGTTAGGAATTTTCAATATATTCATAAGGGAAAGAATTTGGAGGAAATTAATGCTTTATGCAAATGTATCTGTAATGTAGCACATATCTGCTCACTTATAGGTTAATTCACAAAGAAAAATGAAAAACAGAAATTGTACAGGAATGTCTATACACTTGTAATAGAGACTGTAACACAAATTTCACCAAATGTTAGGTGCCCCATATGTAGAAAAAATACACACGAAATCTATGGTACACCTCAGGAATGAGGGGCGAGAAAATATGAGGCAAAGAAGATTGCTGACATAATAAAAAAATTCCTTTTTATTAAATATATGGTAAAAAAACATAGCCAAGTTAGAACATGTTGTACAAAAGATACACAGATGACAGGGTAATGGAGTGAAAATGCAGCAGAAGAACAGTCAACCCGGACACAGCACTTTAAGCCAATGGTAAGCCAAATTGAATGCAATGTGGTATATAGGTTTGAGGGTAAGAAAAGGACAAAATGCAAATTTAAACGTAATGGATAGCAGTGCTCGTGCCTTGTGTCAGCCACGTAATGAGCAAACAAGTCCGTTCTTACCAAAAGAATAGTGGAAGTGCAGGTGTCCGGGATGACTGCCGCACCGACGCGCGCTTTCGGCTCCTACTGAGCCTTCGGAAGCTCAGTAGGAGCCGAAACGCGCGTCGGGGCGGCAGTCATCCCCGGACACTCTGCACTTCAACTATTCTTTGGTAAGAACGGACTGTGTTGCTCCATTACGTGGCTGACACAAGGCACGAGCACTGCTATACCTTACGTTTTAAATTTGCATTTTGTCCTTTTCTTACCTCAAACCATATACCACATTGCATTCAATTTGGCTTACCATTGGCTTAAAGTGCTGTGTCCGGGTATGACTGTTCTTTTCTGCTGCATTTTCACTCCATGACCCTGTCATCTTGTAATCTTTTTGTACAACATGTTCTAACTTGGCATGTTTTTTAACCATATATTTAATAAAACATGAATTTTTTATTATGTCAGCAATCTTTTTGCCTCATATTTCTTCACTTAAAGTGTGATGTATCATCTACGCCTCTCTAATATTGCTTCATTGCTGAGTACATCTCGATATATGAAGGCACCGTACGGCGGCACGCTGGGGGTCTCCATAGTGCTAGTAATGTCAGCTCTGCATAATGTCATCAGCTGTAGGTGGCAAATAACATCCCGGGTGGTTGTTGTGCTTGGCTCTCTCTGGAGTGCTACGGGGTACGCTGTGATAATCAGAGAAGATACATTGATCCTCGGAACAGGAATGTATCATCAGAAAATTACATATGTTCTTACAGTGATGTCACGGAGCCCGGATAATGCACATATGATATCTCAGCAGAGGGATGATATACGCTGTAGAGTCAGAGAGATAATACATACAGTTAGACGCTTTTATTAAGATTATCTTATTGATGGCAATCCATAGTATAGGCATCACCAGTACATTGCGGAGGTTGCAGCTTCTGATACCCCCAGGGTGATCGACGAGGTCCACGGTTCTCAGGGGAGCACTGCGTCTTTTAATTCATACGTCTTTAGTCAGAGTGATGATCCCCAATATCGGTGAAGATAAAAAACAAAGTGACCCACATTATCAATACTAGGTGCAGTTGCCTGTGGAGTGTGCCGAGGTGCGCCAGATTCATCAAAACTGGTGGCATTCTTCATGAACTGGTGCCCCCTGCACTGCTCCGGAAGTGGTCACCATTTTTATTGCACTTTGTTCATGGGGCAGAATTGTAAGAATTGTGGCGTAAACACTGACAAGCAGTAACAGCCCCTTTAGGTGCATATGTGCTGTCTTGTTGGACACAGACCAGCCGTGACACAGAACTGGCGCAGACACTTTGTAAATAAGTGCAGAAGGTTGCAGGTTCTTTTCAGTGCAAAGTCAGACAGAAAACTGGTGCAAACAGTTTAATAATATGGGCCAGTGAATTTAAACATAAAGTATAAAGGCAATATAAAGATAGTAAACATGTATTTAATATATTGGCATGTAAAGTCAATACGACAGAGGTAATACACACAGTACAGATAATACACATAAGGGGCACATGTATCAAATACTTGACTTGTCTTTTTTTTGATTTTTGAGACTATCTATGGTTCATGTGCTCATATTTCTTGTGTCTCCTTTCACAGTTCACCAATGTGTAGTTTCCTGCAGTGTTCCTGAGTTATCACCTTAATCCAGATTGTTTAAAAAATCGCAAATTGTGCACAAATCTATGGCTGCCCTGACCAGGCTAGAAATTAGTGGGGAATTTGTTGTGATTTGTGGAGCAATATGCCTTTATGTAGATGTATATCTATAATAGTAAAGCAACTTCGTGAAAAGTACACAAAAACGTGTCAGTGAAGTGCAGCAAAATGTCTACAGAAAAACTCATGGATACAAGCGACGATTTGTATCACGTCTGCCCCATAGTATGTCATAGCAAAGGGATAAGACAATATATGTGTCAGGTAAAATATATGAAACACACAGTGATGTCACAGTACAGGGAGAATACACACAGTGATGTCACAGTAGGAGAATACACACAGTGATGTCACAGTACAGGGAGAATACCACAGTGATGTCACAGTAAGGAGAAAATGTACACACAGTGATGTCCAGTACAGAGATATACACACAAGTGATCACAGTACAGGGATAATACACACAGTGATGTCACAGTTAGGGATAATACATAAAGTGATGTCACAGACAGGATAATACACACAGTGATGTCACGTACAGAGATAACACACAGGATGTCCAGCGGATAATACACACAGGATGTCACAGTACAGGGATAATACAAACAGTGATGTACAGTACAGGATAATACACACAGTGATGTCACAGTACAGGATAATACACACAGTGATGTCACAGTACAGGATACACACACAGTGATGTACAGTACATGGATAATACACAGGATGTACAGTACAGGAGAAATGGATAATACACACAGTGATGTCACAGTACAGGATAATACACACAGTGATGTCACAGTACAGGGATAATCACACAGTGATTCACAGTACCTGGATAATACACAGTGACGTCACCAGTACAGGATAATACACACAGTGATGTCACAGTACATGGATAATACACACCGAGGATGTCACAGCACAGTGATAATACACACAGTGATGTCACAGTACGGGATAATACACACAGTGTATCACAGTACAGGAATAATACACACAGTGAGTCACACAGTACAGAGATAATACACAGTGATGTCACAGTAAAGGAATAATACACACAATGATGTCACAGTGCAAGGATAATACACACAGTGATGTCACAGTACAGGGATAATGCACACAGTGATATCACAGTGCAGAGATAATACACACAGAGATGTCACAGTACAGGAATAGTACACACCGTGATGTCACAGTACAGGGATAATACACACAGTGATGTCACAGTACATGGATAATACACACAGTGATGTCACAGTACAGAGATATACACACAGTGATGTCAAAGTACAGAGATAATACACACAGTGATGTCACAGTACAGGGAAATACACACAGTGATGTCACAGTACATGGATAATACACACCGTGATGTCACAGTACAGGGATAATACACACAGTGAGTCACAGTACATGGATAAAACACAGTGATGTCACAGTACAGAGATAATACACACAGTGATGTAACAGTACAGAGATAATACCACCACAGTGATGTCACAGTACAGGGAAGATACACACAGTGATGTCACAGTACAGGGGATAATACACACAGTGATGTCACAATACAGATGAATAGTACACACAGTGATGTCACAGTAAGGAATATACACACAGTTGATGTCACAGTACAGGGATAAACCACAGTGAGTCACATACATGGATATACACACAGTGATGTCACATACAGAGATAATCACACAGTGATGTCAACAGTACAGAGATAATACACACAGTGATGTCACAGTTACAGGGATAATACACACCGTGATTGTCACAGTACATGGCTAATACAACGTAGTGTCACAGTACAGGGATAATACACACAGTGATGTCACAAGTACAGGAAGATACACCACCGTGATGTCACAGTACAGAGACTAATACACACAGTGATGTCACAGTACAGGGATAATACAA